>OY986052.1:7271252-7539631 GCA_963920205.1 Stenodema calcarata
ATCTAAAAATCATCGATACAGCAAGACACTTACTTTGGGCATGACCAGAATAACATCGACGGTAAGCGGTGATCCAAGAGTGGTACCATTATGGAAAGACCCGACTACTAACGATTTGACTGGTTTCACAAACTTACAAGTGACTTCAGCCGTATCGTCAGGTAAGACCAACGGTAACGCAATACCGTTCTTTTTCAATTTTTTTGTATTCGTCTTTATCTGGAAATAAATAGATCATATTATTAGAAATACGCGGAATTATTATAGTTATATTTATACGCATTTTTGTATGGGGTGAATTGAGAGGTGTTTAGTGGGTTGACCTCTGCTGTATTGAACTGTCAAACCTGTCAATTTCAATATTCTTATTATATTGCTTGTGGTTGTGATTCTGCAGTTCACTGTGCTAGGCAAGAATCAATTTTTCACACGTACCTCAACCTCCTCACTGTCCTCTAAACCATTCAAGAACTTGTTGAAATTTTCGAACCAAGCATTGAAATGCCGCTTATACGTTTTCTTTGGCTTAGTTTCATTAATGAGCTCTGAAATTTGCAGCCGGAAAACATTGGACTGAAACAGATTCTCCGTCTCTTTCAGGTAAATCAATTCATCAGCAGTGAGTGGCGTTCGGGATGAATCGCTCTTCGGCTTTTTGTGCGCTACCGCGCCGGCTTCCTGTAATGACGGTAATCAGCAACATAAATACTAATCGTCCTACTTTTTCACACCAATAATTGTAAATTACACCAATAAATGTAATTGAAGAAATGGATACCTACAATTATTGTAGGTATCCATTTCTTCAATTACATTTATTCAAATTGATTGACACTCACGCCTTCGATCTTCCTCTTCTTTCCAGAAGGGGGCTGCGATGCGAAGGAAGACAAGTCTGGGACATCATCAAAGCCATCATCCGATTCTGAGCTTCCTTCCAAGGCTTGTTCCTCGTCAGAGCTGCTGTGGTCGGACGGTTCAGCTGTCATGAGTTCTTCTTGAAATGCACAAAAACACGTACCTATATTAAAGTGTATAATAATTACTGTAACTCCGAATCATCTACCAATTCTAGTAATACATCAAGATGTTATTAGACCATTAACATGTGAACCATTTTCACCCATTTCTATAGTTAAATACCGAAGAATTGCTGTAAGCTTCGTGCCGTCTCTATATTGAAAGATTCCCAATTCAACAACGTAGGTTTATAGCTTTGGCAATGAAGAACGGTTGGTTGAAACAACTAGAGTACGTCTCAAGTTGATATTCCCCGATTGTTTCTCTATTTCCTTGTACCTATTTCTCTTCTTGTTACTATTTCCCCGATTGTTTCTCTTTCTTTGTTTCTATTTCTCTATGTTCCTTGTTTCTATTTTCTCTATATCCTTGTTTCTCTATTCCCCGATTGTTCTCATGACCTACATCCCTATTTCGCAATAATCGTCTAACTGTAACTTTCGTCTAACTCTGAGTCGGAGTTAAAAGTTAAGAAACCAGCTAAGTATGCAATAACCGTCCAAGTCGACTAGGACTTGACATATATATACCGACTGTTCACTTCCAATAGGCAAGGAAGTGCAAATTGTGGCGGTATGTCATAGAAAAAAGTGGAGTAAAATAGCATTATGTAAAGTGGAGGGTGGGAAATATGTGTTTCCCAAAATCTGCTTTTCGGCACTTACTGCATGACACGGTCTATTGCATGCAGTACCGGTAATTGCATGACTCGGTCTAACTATTGTTCCTTATGATGAACAGTGAGATTTGAACATAAAAGCGAGCCGCGTATACACGTGCGAATCCAATGGAGATTTGGCACTTTGCGTATCACAAATCCAAGATAAGTACGTTAACATACCTTCAAAGGAGCAATTTTAGCACGATACTTTCCACTGATGTGTTCACCAGACACTCGTATATCAAGTAATAAATTACAAAATCAACTAGAATTAAGCAAATGTACGAAAACTCAAAATCAATTAGGTACACATTTTCAGTGAAAAGGCGACCAAATTCGCACAGAATTCCAACTGCTGCAGTTGAACTGCAACACAAATACAAACAAACTAACCACGTGCCTACTGATAACGTGGATCAACAACTAATTTGTGTATAGCATCCATGAAATTGCGTTGTGAATCACAACTTGTGATGTAATGTTGATTCATCTTTTAACGTGGAATTTATGTTCAAAGTTCATTTCAACAGATTAAAATTAATTTTCGGTTAAGTTTCTTATAATAGGTACCTAATAATATTGCTGTTTATGAAGCGGTTTCGGGTAGAGTATCCATTGACAAGAGCCAAAGAAAAGTATACACACATTTTTGGGTGGTTCTTATCATGGATGCAACACTCCATGGAGGCATTGGTTGATTGCAGGCTTTTCGAGAGCATGTCAAACATTGTTTATATCAATCACTCGTTTATTAAAATCTCCTGCTACTGATTTATAAAAAGGAGTTGGTGAACAATAGATGTAATGGTCGAATATGCCCAATACGCGACCTAAAAAACCTGGAGCCCGATGTATTGGTGCGTTTTGTGCTGTGTATGGATGTTCTAATTACCAGGGGAAAACAAAGCTTTTAGGGCTGTCATATCACTCGTAAGTACCTACCAACGTTTTAAGTTCCTTTAGTTGTTTAAAGTTCCTGAAGGATTTAGCGAATGGAGTACAATTATTCACCAGTTACATTGAATTATACACGTTTTTTTAAATACTCACTTGATAACTAAAAATTGGTGTACTTACCACATCACAGCTTTCCTCGAGATCCAGAGCTGAGGAAAATTTGGATACGGAAATGTCGACGTGCTGACAAGTGGAACCCAGCAAAAAGCCACATTTGCTCTGACCATTTTCGTCCTGATGACTTCAAAAGAGACTTGAAAGCTGAATTGATGCAGTGTCGGAAAATAAATCAGCTCAAACGCGGAACAGTGCCATCTAGAAACTTGCCACTGGTCCTAGCACAAGGAACGACTTTGAATGTATCACAGACGCGGCGAATCGGGAAGTTGATGGAGAGTACACAGGATGAAGAAGGAAAAGGAGGAGATGCTCCAAACGAAGCACCAATAGTTTGCTTCGAGTTCAGCACAACTGAAGTAAGTGTTGGTATTGGTGTTGATAATACTATTTTTAGTTCCCTGCCGCCTTTGAAGGCCAATGAATGGCATATCCCCTTGATCGAGTCCACAAATCAATCTTGATATTCAGTGGCCTCCGAATTGAGCGGGCTAGGAAATCCAAGTTTGGACCATCTCGACTCCATAATAGATCCAAAAATGGGTATTGAGTGCAGAATTGATGGTGTTCGCTCCGTTTTCTTGAAAATGATAAATATTTTCTGCAATAAGGACACTTCTGTACGTGGAAAGATGAACCCTAAAAGCTGCCAATCTCAGTCGAAAAGAAGCATATCGAATACAATGAAATAGGTTCGTCACTAAAAACTCGTAATGGAAACTGTGATTACTTCAGCTGAGAACAAATGTTGGTCTTGCAGTGGAACCATTGTACTGCGCCAGTAACATTAGATAGCCCTCTTCCTTGAACACAGCGAAGTTTTTCATCGCTGTATAATTATTATTTTTTGTCCAATTAACTTAATTTATCACATAGGTATAGTCAGAGCTCAACGACCTTAAGCAATTTCATGTCAGTTATATAATTATGTTTCAGTCACAACATCCTTCATTGACGGAGGTTCCTCCAGAAACAAGTATGTCCGACAGATTGTGTTACCAAGCAGTTCATTCAGAGGTTCTTCTCTCAGAAAATTCTGGTACGTACTCATTTGCTCATCATTTAACTTAAATTTCACTCAACTGTACGAGATTTTCTTGGTGCATTAAAAAGGAACGAAAAATTTGCTACATGAAAGTGATAATGACATAACAGCTAAAGAAAGGTTACCATGCGATCAGCTCCGACCGAACCTTCCACAACTTCTGCCAACTCTGGAGGTTTCTACCCAAGTTTTTACTCTGATCAAAATTACCCTGAGGTGTAATTACCCCAGGGGATGGGGTATGCAGACGGATATCTGGGACATTGGTACACTGATGAGATGTCTTCCAATCATTTTAATATTCATGTTCCCACTAAGGGGGGGCTATGACCACTAATAATTAATATTGTTAAATGTTTTTCTATACCATACCTACATCATGAGTGAACGTTTATAAGAATCATTAAGATCAATACCTACAATAAAATATTCATCCACGAACCTAACCATCTTCTAGTCGTACGTAGAGGTTTCATATGAAATAGAACCTATTCACCATATTAAAGGATTTTTTTTTTTTTTTTTTTCATTTCAGAAACAGAACTTGAAGACGAAGATTTTTTCCTCAAGACTGACATTGAGCGGCTTAAACATCTTGTGGAGGAGAAAGACAAAGAAATATCAACTTTGGAACGAGCTCTAAGTAATCGAAAGAAAAATGGATGAATCGAAAATTGCCAGCATATTTCCTTCGAACGAAATTGTGAAAAAAATTAGTTTGAAAGTGTTCGTTCCATACCTGTAGTACTTGGACTTTTTGGGTATGTAGTCGATACACCAATTATTTAAGGGGGAGGGGGTAATGTGACAACAGATTAGTTTCGAACTTTCATTCAAATGCCTCTTCAGTGGAGCCTAACATTCTAGGGGGTTGGCGACATTTCTGGCTGTTGACAAAGTCAAAAGAGATTCTCTTTGGAAGTCCATAGTCCAGATTCCATCTTGCAGAGACCAAAATAAAATCGTCTCAGTGTGAGTGGCTTATTCCTTCTCGCCCTAGTTGTGAAATGAGAGAATTTTCATTCTGGTGTAACTACGAGATTTAGCTACAGCCATTTTCTTTTCGATACTCTTTATAGGTTGTTAAAACTGGGCCACAACATTTTTTCGTGGTGTCTTTAATATTGATACAAACACCTATTCATTTACCTGCAACCGAATTATTGTAGTTTTATAATATTATAGATACTATCTCCTTGAATTCGTTGTTCTATCCTTTGAAACTGAACCCCGAATTAAATTTTACTAGAAAGTGGTGTGTTAAGTAGCTCAAAAACATTTATAATGTTTGTGATGGTGGAAGGAGGGAAGGTCCTAAGTTTCATTCACTTAATTTATTTGTTTATTTATTTTTTTATTGGCATCGTAAAACAAAATAAATACATTCTGCCGAAATCAAATATTTGCCTCTTCAATAAAATCAAAAATTTACTTATAAATTAGCATAATATGCTAAATAATAATATCTCTTGCACCCAGGAGGTTGCACTAAGATGAGGTTGAATGCGAGAGTGGTGGTTTTCAGCGTATCTATTCTTGTCGTTTCCTCTGAATATGGTGGGCAGGCCAAGATGATGTGTTCAAAACTTCAGGAATTCCACGTCGAAGCAAAGTTGACAGGTATCGGAGTCCGATCACCTGACTTTGTGTAGATATGCGTGGCACAATCCGTTTCCGGATCTTAACTTACATATCGACTTTTACAAGTTCTTTGAGTTCTTTCAGTTGTGTGAACCATCTCTGTATTGATGGAGGCGGGAGTACATCTTTGTATGTATGACCGCCTGGGTATGCTGAGTGGTATTCTCTCCAAAGCTCCATTACTCGTTTAGTGATTTGTCTGTAAATATCTTTATATGGGTAATGGGCTGGTAGATTCAGTAGGTGAGGCAACTCTGTACCAATCTTGGCTTCATGGACGGGTTTCAACCCTTTGTGCCGCGAATCCAAGGCAGTCGCACTTCCTTGTTTGTTGAGCGAAGGGGAGAGATGGAATTTAATATTTCGCATTCCACCCCGCTCATTTGTGATGACGGAGTAAGTTTATAAAGCTTACTCAGTACACTCCGAGAATCAGATAGAATAAAGATCGTCGCGCAGGCACCTTCCAGTTCGTTTGCATACTTCAGGGCTTCCATCACTGCACATGCTTCAGCTGAGTAGACAGTCGACTAGTTCCATAGTTGGAAACTACGAGCAATATTAAAAACCACATTCAACGCGAACCGTCCGTATAGATGCCACTTGGCCAATAGGATGGGCTAAGTACGAATCCAGAGAGCTGGATGGGAAATTAGAATTTTAAATTCCTTCCGGAAGGGTACATTCACTCAAGTAGGTACCTTATTTATACATTTGGCTTCCACAATACCTAAAGTAAAGAATTTTTCAATTCATGTAACAACCTTACAAAGATTATAAATTTCGTAAGGCTATATCGTAGACTACAAATCTTCTCTAGGGAGGAAGCAAACTTTTCAAAAATTCGTAGGTAGGTGCCTACTGAAAAATTGAAGCGATTGTGGTATATTTTCTTTGGAAACTCGCTGAAATCATTGATAAGAAAATTAAAAGATTCATTGAGTTTCAGGTTAGAGAAAGCTGAAAAAAGTGGAAAATACAGCATGTCTAGATGGTATGGATATCGTAAGTGGACGGATGGATGATATTGTGTAAAGAAACCTGAGCGGGTTAGTAATATAAGGTTGATTGCTGATGCAGCTCCCTGATATTTAGTCAGACTGGTATAAGCTAGGGGGTTTTCGAGCAAGTGATTAGCAAATCCGCGTTGCTTGTCAGACTCCTCTCAATCCACGAATTGCCATACCCCGCACCTCGCAGTATTATCTGAACCGCCAGATATAGATAACGGTTTCTATTTACCTTCCTCTCGTTCAAGTACTTGGACTCAGTTCTTGGCCGCTCTATTTGTAATAAGCGGAATGATAGTCAGAGATCACGAGCCTTCCCGTCATGAACTCCTTTGCGGTTGTCGTCATTGTCTTGTGTGTTTTTTCCGACATCGCACCGAGAGCGTCACCCAGGAAGTAAGTGATTCAACGAAACACTTTTAGTTAGTAAACTGTAGGTACTTACTTGAAGTGCCCTGTACGAAAAACACTACTACACTTCCAGAAGTAACTCCCCCCCCCCCCCAATAATTGATACCCTGTGTGTTAATAGGGAAAGTGTGTTCTGATATTTAGCTGATGCTGATTGCCAAAATACTCCCAAAATACTAATTTTCTCTTAGGACGAATACTAAGATTTTTAAATTTTTGGGGTGACAGGACCAAACCTAACGATTACTTCGACTACAGTGCTCAAACTCAAACTTGTTATCTATATAACTAAATTAAGAGACGATTTTCGTGTTCCTTGAGTATTTTCTAAAAATTTCACTACAGTTATTCGTTTCGCGTGAAATGGAGTCGAACCATGCCGATTTTGAATTTGGTGTTTGTCTGTTTGTCCTTCAATCACGCAAAAACGGCTCAATGGATCGAACCTATTTTCCGTATTGAGATGTTTCCGTTATCGGGGAAGGACATAGGGGGGTCCACTTCCGGATCCGATGCATAGGGGTGGGGGTTTATGGGGAAGTCGAAATATAGAAATCTCAAAGTGTTCCTTCCCGTAAGACAGATGAATAATATTTTTGGTAGGTATTTAAGATTATAAGGGTTTGTAAAGGGACATGTAAGAGGTATACCTCTTTACGGATTATAATCCGTAAAGCGACAGGTAAGAGTGGCAGATGGATCCATCCCGAGTTCTGCCCGCCTTGGACAGGTAACAGGGATAGATGGACACATCCCGAGTTCCTGAGTTTAATTTAAATTTATCAAGATTAGTGTTAATTTGTACGAGTTTAAGGTACTACTAGTTGAACTTGAAACTGATTATTTATACATGATGGCTCATCCTTAGGCCATCTTGCTCAGGAATTGAATAGCGATTATTGTAAGTTTGGTTATCAGCACACTTCATCCCGCACTTGTCATCGTAAATTCGCCACTCCTTCGAGTGACCTTTTCACCTCATCTAACTTTGTCCCTACTTTAACGACTCTGTTAAATTGATAGCTTGATGTTCTATTTAGAGTCACAATCCCTATCAATAAGGCGGAACCTACAGCTCGCCAAGAGGAGTTCAAATCGCTCATGATCCAAAAGTCGCAGAGGTTGATGGCGGAGGGAGGAACGGCCATGGAACCCCTTTCAAACATGTGGAACGTAAGATGTAATAATTATAATTTACCAATTCTTATTCCATTAATTAACTGGTAAGGAATGTTTGTCATCAGTCAATGGTCACAGCAGCTTTCATTACAAGAGTTATCACGTATTTGTTAGAACAATTTTTAAAGCTTCATTCCTACTCCTTCAAGTTCCCTTCTTACGTCCCTTCTATACTTGTTTTGTTTAAATATATTTTTCTTAAAAAAAAAAAAATTTAAACAACATATTTTAATACATTTCAGACTTTATACTTCGGCGAAATTACGATCGGAACTCCTCCTCAACCGTTCAGCGTCATATTCGACACGGGCTCTTCCGATTTATGGGTTCCATCGTCACAATCCTCTTACTGTCGATCTGGTTAGTAAGTACACAGAAGGACGAAATTGTCATTATTTGTTAATTAATTTTTCTCCGGTCATTATTCATTCTGCTAATAATGGTGAGTAATGTTGAACTACTAAGCCCCATCTGATATCAGTAATCGGTTTTTCGTTCCCTGCCCACGTACTCATACCATTTATGTATTCCTATGATTTAACAGATGACTGCATTTATGGATGACTCCTTTCATAGGATTGTCTGTTATCACTGAACGGGGCTTACTGGTTCAATATTACTCACCATGTTTAACATGATATTAGGAATACAAATACATCTAATCTGCGATTGGTGCCCAAAAGGGGCTGTTCCAAACTCTACAAAAGGAGGACTTTCCTGGATCTATTCAATAGATTTCCTGTGATTTAACAAATCCCTAGGATTTAAAAGATCTCCTATGATTTAACAGATAACTATACTTAACAGATTACCTATGATTCAACAGGTGACTTCATTTAACAGATTCATATGATTCAACAGGTGACTGCATTTAAAAGATTCATATGATGCAACAGATCTCCTATGATTTAACAGATGATTTTCTTTAAATCAGGGATCTGCATTTAACAGATTTCTATGATTGCATTTGTGGGCGAATTCTTTCATGGGATCGTCTCGATTCAGATTTTCAAATATGAGATTTGGTGTCCTAAAGGGGCTGTTACAAACTCTACAAAAGGAGAACTTTCCTGGGTCTATCAACAGATCCCTATGTTCCGATGTCCTATCGCTCAACAGATGACTGTGTTTACCAGATTCCTATGATTCAACAGATGACTGACTGCCTTTAACAGATTCTTGTGATTTAGGCAACAGATTTCCTATGATTCAACTGGCGACTTCATTTAACAGATTCATATGATTCAACAGGTGACTGACTGCCTTTAACAGATTCTTGTGATTTAGGCAACAGATTTCCTATGATTCAACTGGCGACTTCATTTAACAGATTCATATGATTCAACAGGTGACTGACTGCCTTTAACAGATTCTTGTGATTTAGGCAACAGATTTCCTATGATTCAACTGGCGACTTCATTTAACAGATTCATACGATTCAACAGGTGACTGCAATTAAAAGATTCATATGATTCAACAGATTTCCTGAGATTTAACAGATGACTTCCTTTAACAGATCCCTATTATTCAACAGATTACTGCATTTAATAGATTCCTGTGATTTAATAGATTTCCTATGATTCAACAGGTTACTTCATTTAACCGATTCATATGATTCAACAGATTACTGCATGTAATATATTCCTATGATTCTATGATTTCACACGTTTAATTTTGTCCAAAAGGGGCTGTTCCAAACTCTTCAAAAGGAAAACCCTCCTGCGCCTCATTACTTATAAATAAGAACATCCCAAAAACACTCCGTGTAAAAATCACGCTGCCTAGCAAATATCATTTTACAGGAGCCGGAAAAAGTTATGATATTCCACTTTCCCCGCCCGCCTTAAAGATAAGTCCTAACTAATTCACAAGCACCCTATCCATTTCGAAATCTCCCCTTGGTTTACCACATTATACGAGCTAAAATTGTTTTAAAAACCTCCTTCAGTGTTAAAGCTTTTGGTTTATTTAAGATATGTGTTGAATCTTGAAAAGCTACAACACTGAAGGAGGCTTTTAAACCATTTTTGTTCGAAAATCAAAAAGGAGCCGAAATATGTATACTTACCTGAAACACGAATTTCGTGACATCCGATAAATATACACTCGGTACCATTCGTTCTTCTCAACTTATTTGCTTGACGGGCTACCGCGTTCCTTTGTTTATTTAACAACATTAGGTGGGCCATTTTTCACAACTCAAATGTAATGCCAGAAAATTTCCTCCGATTTTTTCAAATTTTAAATTTGGTTTAGTGTGGAAAATGACTTGATCTATTCTTAGGGGGTTATGTGCGAGTTGATCGTTCAATACTGAAACGATCAGAAGTAACCCAAGGCTTTGAGTAGTCTACACAGAAATTCGGTATTACCTATACATTCATGAAATTCTAAACCGTTACGATTTGAACAGATTGAAACCGTGGGACCTGAAAAACCACCGATGAAAACAACACAAAAAATTAAAGTAGTACGTTACAATACATTTCTGTTAAACAAATACTCGAAAGCAGAAACAAATAAAACGATCGGAAATTGGACTAAATTTGTTCTCTTTGTTATTGTAACGCATAATTGAAACCACAGGTTTATTCTTCAAAACCAAAAGCCTCCTTGTTCAGATGGGAGAACGAGGGAATCGTTTTATTAGTACCTCCTCCTTATTTAACCTCAGGAGATTACTCAGGGGGTGATTTATTGATATTATTCTCAGTTAGCGAAATCATGATCACCATAATATTATGTACTCGGTGATCATGATCCGCCCTTGAGAATAGGAATATTAATAAAGGATTCACTTTCAGGCGTAGGTGGCAGAGGGCAGAATTGCTACTCATCTTACGAATCAAGCACTTATATCCAGAACGGTGAATCCATTACGATCAAGTACGGCTCTGGAGCTATGGAGGGATTTCTCTCTACTGATACTGTAACGGTAAGTTCAAGTCTCTACCGTACATTTATTATTTTTAGTAATCACCTATTGGAATCCCCTGAGAAAATGTTTTGATTGACTTTTCAAAATAAGTTTAAACTTTGTTTTCAGTTCCTACAATAAGCCCGTTGTATGTCACTTGTAGATTGCCGACAGCATTGTCATCAACAACCAATTGTTCGGGGAAGCCGTGAAAGAACAAGGGACCCTCGACCAGCCGTACGATGGCATCCTTGGCCTGGGCTACCCTGACCTGAGCCAATACATGACTCCGCCCTTCTTTACGGCCCAGCAACGGGGGTGGTTCGACAAGAATGTTTTCTCATTTCTCCTCACCAAGTAAGTTGATTGTCTAAATAACCACATATTATTGAATCTAGTTGGTAGCTCTTAGAATATGGACCCTAGGTCTAAATAATTAATACAGAGAAATAATTAAAACTTTTAGGGATATTTGTGCTGGCATGCGGGGAGTGCTTAGTGCGGCCTCCGTTCCGTTAATGACCACTGGACAAAGATTTTATGGTTACCGAGGGGCTGTGGCATTGAATGGTCTCCCTAAAAAAGAGAAAATGGAACCATTCCATCGTTCAAGAGGGAGGTTAAGAAATTATTTTTAGTGTTATAAAATGGGAATTATGGAAATCGCACATAAATAATGTGTTTTCTTGTAGTTGTCTTCTTTACCAGACACTAAGTTTATTTATTTAGGCACGCAGAAGTGTTTGCCAAAGTATATTATTTTGCTGGTGAAATTAATCTACTGTTATTTTACCAATGCAAATGGATAATGTAGAAGAATTGTACAAAGACCAATTCCCTCAGCACAGGTTATACCTAAAGAGGGGAGTCGCATTGTACAATTGCACATTATTGTCACCATTATTTTTCTAAATAAATGCAATTTATAAATATATCATACATTTAAATGTACAAAGTTAACTTCTGGGGAGTCGTATGTCCCATAGCCAGTCAGACATTATATAGACCTCAGCTGGTCCTGGGCCTATTCTGCTTAAAGTTTAAGTCCTAAGGAGGCTACATACCAAACATCAGTATCTAAACTGATGTTGAGTATCTGCAATTGTTGAGTGCATGCAGATACATCGGTACATGATGTACATATATTATGTGTAAAATATGTGTTTCGTGTCTCAACTTGAAAAAAGAAGTGCCTGTAAATCTTTGTTGGGTCTTGTGCAAGTCGCCCATAATACTATTCTGAAGATTATACTTAAGAAAAATGTGAGATATTCAACGGTTCTGTTTCACAGAGAATTTGAGGTGCTGAATGTTAGACAATTATTTTTGTTGCAGGCGTGTCTATTTGTATATAAGATTGGTATCCATCCAGAGCATAGAAGCCGTAGCTCTAATTCACGTACTGCGATGTCTTCCAATATTCAGCTACCAAAACTAAATACTGAGCGTGCTAAAAATAATGCGTATCATAAGGTATTGCGCTTCCTCTATGCCTGCAAAATTAACCCTGACGATTTTGGTAATATAGGGAGTTTTAAGAGGCAGATTTTGATTAAAATTGAGGAATTTATGGAATAAACTTATATTTGTATTCTAACTTAGTTTGCTTGAGCGTCGCTCTCTTGGTGTTTGAGGGCAGTTAGTTGTATTCTTTTACTTTTGCTCTGAGATCAACTCCACCAGCCGCCACAAGTTACAATTTTTTGCAATTTATATTTTAAAAAAAGTAGGTAATTTTATTCTAGATGCGAAAAACGATGAAATTTGATCGAAATGGTTTATTATTTTCTTGATTTAATAACTTCGTTATAATTTTCTGTTCTACGTCCTCGAAACGTCCATGTGCGAAAAAATGGTGGAAATAGGGTGAAGTGATGAGTGTAGACTCGGATTGTCCCTCTTATGGCCCCATATCAATTTTATCTAGATCCGATTGGAAATATTTTTGAAACAGGAAACTCAACCCTGAGCTGAGCTGGGCGTTTGAAATCATGACATGATTTTGGTCATTTCCCGGATCAAACTTCCTTATAGGGTGAAAAAGTCCTTATGGGGTGAAAAGCGGAGGATTGGAGAGAGCTTCGAAAAAGATCATTAGACGAGGGAAATAGAAATCCAAGCATTCAAATACGAAGATGAGAAACTGCTCTTTTCTAAGTTACGAATCACCTTTTGAAACATGAGACATTTTGAAAAGCCAAAGTGCAAATCCTACATCTCGACCGACAAAAACCGCTATCATGGCCGAGGGAAGTTCCCCTACCCTTGTAAATTTTGAGGTGTTGCTACAATTTTGCTCTTGATTCCAATGGTTCATTAATTATTTAAAATGCTGAATGAATGAATAATCTAATGCAATTTATTGACTGGTGGGTTTCAGGGATAACGGAGAAGGCAGCAAGATCACCTTCGGAGGCTGGGATGAGAATATCGTGAGTTCGGAAGATGTAATCAATTGGGCGCCGCTCACCCAAAAGGCTTACTGGAAGTTCGCTCTGGAATCGTAAGAAAATGGATACTAAAATTTAGATACTTAGTATCAAAATTGATACTAAGTATCAAGTATTGTACCTTATGATGATACTTGATACTTGTACTATAGTCGTACTAACAAAATCAAAAATGTAATAAGGTGTATCTATCATCAGAATAACCATTGGTGATTTGAAACTTGGATCGACGGAGGCAATTGCGGATACAGGAACTTCACTCATCATCGGACCAAAACATGAAGTGTCGGCAATAATTTCTCTACTGGGTGCTGAATCTATGAGTGGGTTTTATACCGTGAGTATCATTATTATAGGCAGTCGAGAAAGTATTTCTTTTGTTGGGTTACATCCCCCAAAACCACTTGATATCGTGGTTCCAATGCTCTGACATAGACTAAAATCGGGTTTCAAATTCAAAAAGTGCTATTTTTAACACTCAAACGTAGCCCAGGAAAGTTATTGCTAAAAGGGTTATTGCTAAAAAAAAAAGAAGACCTCTAGCTTCCGAAAATTGCTCGAGAGCTGGAAATCGTTTAATCTCTCTCAGGGGTCCTGAATAACGGGTATATGAGTTTGCGACAGTTTCTAGGTTGTGCTTCAGATTTGAGGGCCTAAAAATAGCGGTATTTCCGTATAATTCCCGTTTTTCCAGGATTCCACAGTTATGAGATCTGTAGCTGTGGGAAGCAGGCAAAGTTTCGATTATCAATTCGTACACAACTTCAGGGCAGTTTTTTCATGCTGTACTCATGCTGCTGCTCTCTGTACTCATGTGTATTTAATTTATATTTAACCGCGAAGTAATTTGAATTGCATTTCTCATAATGTAGTACCTATTCTCAATGAGTTTCAAGTACAATGACAGTATAATTACCGAAATGTTATGTTTCTAACCGATTCACAGGTTCCCAGAACTAGGGTTAGCTCCCTTCCGAATTTCACGTTTGTCATCCACGGCAGACAGTACACAATGACTCCTGAGCAGTACATAGTAATGGTAAGTTTTAAAAACAACTGAAAAGTTATACAGGTAATCTAATTATTACTCACAGTTCATAGGAAATGCGTTCGATTTCTCTGCAGCATATGATCTGAAGTTGGTGCTGAGGATACATAAGTGGATTCATGTGGACTCAGATAAGAAATCTTCATCTGTTGAATTTCAATGGTGTAATAATTATTATTACTGGTGGCCACTTTTGAGGAACCTGTTTCTGTTCAGTAGGAAGAAGACCCTGAGGATTGTTTATTCTAAAAGGCCTTTTCCCACTGACTCTGTCCCTTTCCCCCAATCTTTGTGGAGGCTGAGGTGGTTCATTTTTCTGCCACGGTGGTCAACCTTGGAGTGGTGTTTGGTGACCTTTCGTGGAATGCACATGCGCTGCATGTCTCCAGGAAGGTGTTTGAAGCTCTCTCTGCATTCAGAAGGCTCGGGTGGTTCACTCCCTCAGCACTTTAGCCTGGTCTTGGTGTGGCACTAATAATGCCATTTTCTAGTATTGTGACTCCGTCTTCCGTCCCTCTCATCCAGCATTCCGGTCCGTCGTCTTGAGGTCGCATATAACTGCTGTGTGCGCTATGCCTTCGTACTTAGGACGCGTGACCACCTCGATGCCTTTGAGACCAAATTCATCGGCCTCGATCTTTTTTCTTTCTACAAAATTTTAGTAAGAAAAAAGATCGAGGCCCATGAAGTTGGTCTTAAAAGAATCGAGGTGGTCACGCGTCCTAAGTACGAAGGCATAGCGCACACAGCAGTTATATGCGACGGAATGCTAGAAAGAGAGGTGCGGAAGACGGAGTCACAATACTTTAGTCACAATATATTTAATATAGTCTGATGGTATGGGGTACTGCGCGGTATGGCTCCATCCTATCTCGTATTCAAGGGGGTTTTTGGGGTGTTTTAGAAGGGGGAGGGAGGAATTACCCATAAATTCCACAAATGAAAGTCTAACAAGTGATCTCATTTTAAACGGTTTTTTACGCTCAACACGATGGTGAAACCAGAATTGCGATATTTTATTCCGTTCTCAAACTTGAGCACTTTTAAGATGAAGAATCGTGGTTGCTATTTGAGAAGTTTTAATGGTTCATCTGCTCTAATCTGATAACGGAATGAGATATCGCCATTCTGAGCGTTGAAAAATCTATAAACTGAGGTGTTACTCAGCAAAATAAAGAAGACAAAAAAATATTATAAAACCTGTAAAATAAAACCATTTTACATAAAACCAGTTTGTTATTCGGTAATTCGCTCTTATAGTAGCCATGCTGCATAACTGTGTGTTTTTTTCAAATTGTATTTCTATGCCATTAATCATGTACCTACGCTATGAGGGACCTTGTCCAATGTACATTGAAAAAAATTTCAATTTTAATTTCAAGTAGATACCTACCAATGTATCATTATAGCCGAGATTATTAATCTCATCTCTGCCATTGGCCTAACACTTTGGAGTCAAATAACACATTTGAACCGTTGATTTTGCAGACTGAACGTGATGTAGCAGTGTTGGGATTTGGCTTCCTGGAAGGCCAGAATTTCTGGATACTGGGCGACGTGTTTCTTTCCAACTATTACACCATATTCAACGTGGAACTTGGAGCAGTTGGATTCGCTCCGCTTCCGAACCAACCGGAACCTCAGCCTGAACCGTCAGGTAGTTCCGTCGCCAATTTATGTTCCGTTCTCGTCGTTCTGCCTGCTCTCTACCTTCGACGGTAGTTAATGTAACTAACTCCTTTCTAGGCGTAATTAGTTATCAGATTCCGTCTTTGTTCTTGACCTCTGAATCGGTTTCAAACTTTATCCTGGAACATCACTCTTGACCTTGTACCATTGAGAATGACTGTAACCTGGAAATGACTGTAACCTGGAAATGACTGTAACCTGGAACCTATCTTGGCCAGGAACAGACGACAACGACAAGTTCCAACATGTTCCGTTATTTTAATATATACTTTTAAAATTGCGGTATTTTTCAATCACCTTGTAAAACCTCATCGATGTCTTAATCTGAGCAAATTAACATGGGACCAACCCCTAAACATCCATTAAATTGGAGCATGTTTTGACTGAGTTCTTGTGTTATGTTGACGCTTATTCTTTAAAATGTCTAGTTAGCTATAATTTTGGACCCCTTCTAATTTCAAGTTTAATCGTGTTTATTACATACTGAACTAACACACTTGTCGACGAAGTAGTAGATTGGAACAATTAGGGCGACTTAGATAATATTATGTTGATATAAAAAACATCTGCTATGTGGGTGGGCAGTATACATAGCTTCCTCACGAAAGTTTATCAAATTTTGTTGGACTGAATCAGAGATCAGTCGGTACTATCATTCCGATCGCATTGATACCGTACGTGACAATAATTATTAAAGACCTGCATATTATTGACATGGATAATCATAATAATATTATCCATATTATCATATCATGATTATAATAATATTATTATGTCTATTGTCTGGGGGTCAGTCAAAAATTTCCGTCCTCAGAACAAAATTTAAAAAAAAAAATTAAAAACATTGTAAGCTTTTTCGGGACACTTCCGGTGGTTGGAGAGGGTAGCGAGTATCATGTAAGTTTTCTAAAAAAGCAGACGATTCCAAAAATTGGTGAAAGATTTCTGTGCGATGAACACTACGGAAGTTCCATTTCCCTACCAACGGCTTGGTTCAACCAAGTTGGTTGTACGTGAAAATCATAAGAATTTTTGTTTTTCGTTACGGTTTTGGGTGGCTCCTAAACCTAATTAAAAGTGCTCACCATCTAAATATACGATGGTTTTGTTCGTCAGTTAGATTAAGTGCACCAGTTATCACCACCTTAAGAGTGCTTCTTCAGGTTTCCACCAATAAATTACTTACCATTCAATTAAATCTTTCATCTTACAGCATCATTAGATCCATAAACAACTGACTGACAAAATGCACACCTTTTTTCCTCAAATAAGATGAACTTAAGTCGGTAAAATGGAAAAATGCTGGAGATGGACCCAGTTCCAATTATCATCAGGGGTTTGCCAGTTATCAACAGGGAAATGTCCCAGTTATCAACACCTTTTTTGCAACTAATATAAATCACATTCTGGCTAATAAACATTTATTTTTTTTCTGTCCAGGTAGGTAAACTTTGAAATTCACAATACAAAATAAATAAATTAGTCAATCTTGGTAGGGCTTTAGGTGGTACCTACTATAAAAATGTGTACTTATTTAGACTTTAGGTGGTTGGTTTCGCAATTTCCTCAGGCCAGATCAAGGAATTTTTGAAAGGACTTGGCAACATGGCTTGTATCCTACTGGCAGCTGAGTTCTGCGTAGGATCCTCTGCATCCACATTTACTTGTTGAGCCATTTTTGGAACTGAGTGAACTTCAGCTTGAGTCACTGTGCTTGACAAAGTGACTTCTTCCCCTCTTTCATCCTGCTTCATGTTGAATGCATCAGTGAAATCTGTTTCATTACAGGTATTGGGCAGTCTTCCCAAATCATTCCTCATATTTTGCCAAACTTGGAAGAGAGCCGAATCCTCTGCTCCCCCTAGCCATGTTGCTGGGGTGGCTTTGAACTGCAGTACTTTCGACAAGGCACATTGCAGCACCCCCTGACATCCCATATGGAGTGCCCTCAATGTAGTGGAATTACCCGTAAATTACAAAAATGAAACAGTCTGACATGTGACACCTCATTTTAAAGGTTTTCTTACGCTGAACACGATGGTGAAGTCAGACTTGCGATATCTTATTCCGTTCTGCAACTGGAGCACTTTGAAGATAAAGAAACGTGGTTGATATTTGAGATTTTCATGGTTAGTCTGCTCTAATCTGATAATGGAATGAGATATCGCAAGTCTGACTTCACCATCGTGTTCAGCGTTGAAAAACCTATAAACCGAGGTGTTACTCGGCAAAAAATCGTTACAAAATTCGCTCTTATAGCCATGCAGCATTACTGCTGATTTTGTTGGTATTATTAAACATTCATTTCAACCTGGGAGCCATGATAACTTCAAATCCACTTATTTACCTGCTTTTCGTGTAATAGAAATCTCACTTATTATTACTCGTAAATAAGTAAGTAAATTTATATTAAATGATTTGTCTCGTCTAATCATTTATAAAAGTGAACACAAACTAGCGATCAGGGTTTTCTTCACGTTTTATTATGACTCGAATTCTACGGTACGCTTTACATTTTGCTGATATTTAATAAAAGTTTCGTAATCCTACTACTTTACCTGAATTTGCAAATAATACCTACTGCGTTTAGGTCCTCACTTTGAAATATCGACTAGGTAATTTATTTCAAATTCCCGTCTACTTAATAGCGATATCGTGCTCAGTTTATGTGGGTACTCGTACTATCTGTTCTAGATAATGGATTCTATTTGCTCATTGGGAAGTGTTAATTAATACTCGTTTCCATCATACCTTTCAATTCGCTTCAGAACAATGACTGGAGATCTCGGGACCAGTGGTGCCAACAGAACAACACTACTGCATTCCAACGGTTTCGATTGATGTCCGAAATGAGGAGATTTTTTCCGCCGATAAAGTTCAAGTGCGAACCCATTAGCGATTGACCCCTGTGGTTCCAGACTACTTACGATGCCCGCCAGCACCTCTATCTTTCGCCCTGATACATGTTGAAGGTTTCGTTTTCAAGAACCAGAGAAGAGTTAAATAGCTTTGTCGACGAGGCGTGATGAAAAACAAGTATTAACACTTCCCAAAGAGCAAATAAGAGTTCATTATCTAAAACAGATAGTACGTATATGGAAGTATTTATAGGAGTCGATGGTATGGTTGGCGTTAGTTGGCGGTAAGCCGAAGCGCAGCGATGTCCTTGAAGCTGATGGTCGTTTGTGCTGTACTTCTGAGTACATTCGCAGCGTTACCCAGTGTTCTTCAGGCGTCATCTGCTAGAAAATCGTCCGGGTGAGATAATTTAAAATTCAGTACCAAGGTATTTATAGTTCGGGATTAAGGGACGTATTAACTGGTTGAATTTTTGAATGTCTGATGAAGGGTTTTTTCTTTTCAAGGAAATCACACCTTGTATCAGCCAATGTATATTGTAGTTTGGTCGATGTTTCAATCCCCAATTCGTGTGATCCTAATCCATGCCTTAGAAGTAGAGTAGAGAATTCACAGATTGCTAGTTTTTAAATACCTATGTTGGATTGGGTTGAAAAACAGGAGTTGGTTGTGCAAAGACATTATCTTCTTTGTGCAGATCATCCTTCTGTCTACATCATGTAATCATATTATCATTATTACCAAGTAGTGTAAAGTATTATTAATGATTAATAATTATTTTTAGTTAATAACTAGCTGACGGGCAGAATTCCGGGTGTGTCCATCTACCTCTGTTACCTGTCCCGGACGGGCAGAACTCGGGATGGATCCATCTGCCACACTTACCTGTTGCTTTAAGGATTATACCTCTTACATATCCCTTTACAAATCCTTATAATCTTAAATACCAAAAATGATATTCATCTGTCTCACCGGAAGGAAGAATTTGAGATTTTTATATTTTGGTTTCCCCATAAACCCCCACCCCTATGCATTGGATCCGGAAGTGAAACCCCCCTGTGTCCTTCCCCGATCACGGAAACATTTAAACGGGAAAAGGGTTCGATCCATTGAGCCGTTTTTGCGTGATTGAAGGACAGACAAACAAACTGACAGGCACCAAATTCAAAATCGGCATCGTTCGACTCCATTTCACGCGAAACGAATAACTGTAGTGACATTTTTCGAAAATGCCCAAGGAACAAGAAAATCGTCTGTGAATTTCGTTGTATAGATAATGATTGTTAATAATTATAGGAAATTATTACCTATCAATTAACTCGATATCTGAAAACCGTGTGCTGTTAGAATCTGCTGGTTTTAACCCTCATGTTGACGCTTTTCTATCTGCTCCAACTTTGAACCCTCATTGTGAACGAACGGTTAGTCGTACAAAGCTCATGATGGTTTTAAAAAGTTTTAAAAATTAAACTATTTAGATGTTAACTAGAAACTATACCGTTCCACTTGAATTTTTCGAAAATCTCGAAAACTTTTGAAAAATTAATATCTGATCTTAATTTTTCAAAAGTCCAAAATTCCTTTTAAACCCCTTCTCATTGACCTAGAGTTATGAAAAGTTTCGGGCGGACGGACGGATTTTTTTAAAATTCGATTTTATGAATCTGCGTATCTTGAAACGTAAACCCTGAAATTTTGAGGGGGAGTAATTTTTTTCTTGGGCGATTCCAATGGTTCATTCATCCTCGATGAACCATTGGAATCGCCCAAGAAAAAAATCTAGGAATCTAAGGAATCTAAAAGGAAAACTAGGAATCTAAGTGCTATCTGAGTATACTCTACCCTACTTATAAGGCATGATTAGGATCCCACCAATATAATATATTATATCACAGGCGATTTTGACAACCCACTTGCTCATCCATGCACCTACCAGTTTCGCACGCTACCAATATAACTGTGTACATATTGTCATAACTCATCACCTGATTTGATTTTATTCAAACTGCTCGTCTCAATCACCTGTCTCTATATGCTAAACCATAATTTAAATAAACCACTGACAGGTAGACGACGGCAATATGAAACCTCATCCACTATTTGGACAAAATGAAGTTATTATAGTGTTTGATCATTGAAACTATTTTGCAGTATTTTCTACATTTAATTGTTTCAAGTAGGTACCTGTGCAGCTGGGAAACTCTTAAAATCATGATGATTTCACAATAATTTCGACAAGTAAATTTTAGACGAAGAAAAAACTCCTGAGGCAAATCCACCGATCCCACCATTTCTTAGGCCAACATCACTTAACCCTCAGGATTTTTCGATCGGAGCATTAATTCATCTTTTAAGATTTAAAAATCTTCGCGGGGTACTTCTGGTGAGCCTACAGTACGCTATTAGTAGTACGGATCAGCCCCCTCCCCCTTCCTGGCAACATATCGGCTGTGTACAATGAATGAGTAACTTTCACTAGAAAAATTTTAATTTTTTTTTTTAAATTAATAGAACTAAGTGTGAAATGTCAAAATTATATTTTATATTAGTATTTTTGTAATTCAAATATTTCGCCAAGTCAGCTCGTCGTCATTTTGTACGAGGCGGCTTGGCTGTGACGTCACGACCTAGGATTCCATTTTCCTTGGATTTTTCGTCTATTTTTTGTTTTTATTTTTTCAAAAATCTTGATTTCAATAATGATTACAGGTAATCATTACCTGTACTCATTATTGAAATCTACCTATTGAAACTTAATTAGCAATCTTAATTTAATTATTAAACTAGTTATTAACGATTAATTAAGTGTTAACTATTAATTAATTATCCCTCTAATCCCTTATGATTAGAAGTTTTCGAATTTGGTGTTCGATGGCTATACGTTAATAATAGTTATACGTTCATTAAACATTATTTTATTTAAACATTATTATTTAAACATTAAATATTATTTTGTATATTTTACCCTAAAAAAAAGCCTGGAAATTACCTTAGTTATAAAACGTTTCCAGACCATCTTTTTTCTGAGGTTAAATATTAATTATTTGTCAATTTACGAAAAGTTTTGTGTTGATAGAATTTGAAGTTGAAAAAATAAAGATAAAGTCACTGGTAACGATCTATCCAAAAGCAAAAATTTGAGCAAAAATAATAGTCTAAAAGAAAAGTAAACCTATCTTTGATTAAGTATTTGAAAGCACAAACTCACCTAAACATCCTTTTCGCAGCTACACAATACCAATTTTCAAGGCGGAAACTGTACTTCTTGAAGGGCAATTGAAAAAACTACTTGGAGGCGGCGATGAATCCTACCTTCGTAAAGTTATCAGCTCTGAATTCCTGACGAATAGCCGCAATGTGAGTTACGATAGATAGCTACGTTAAAAAATAACTTAATACTAAGTAGTGATGATACGAAGGGTACCTGGATGGCCAAGGAGTCTGAGGAACATATTACCAGTTAGGTTGATCATCTCTCTGAAGAAGTAGGCACCTAACTTGAATTTTTCATATCTCGAAGTTACTACATTTTTGGCTTACCTACTACCAAACAGTCCAACATTGAATGTTAAAGTATTGATCATCAAGGACTAATCTGTTAAGTGCCTACTTTGAATTCCTCTGCACAGAAAACCACAAAGAAGTGATGCGCTCTATGATAACGATATCACTTTACAATTAATCGCCTGGTATACCTACTGCATGATGTTGAGTGGTATTGATTCATATCAATGTAGGTAATCAATACTTTCTGTAGAAGTATTCAGTGTGAACAGCTAGCTCTTCATTGTGTGACTTCGGTATTGGTGTTATGATTATGTTTACTGTTGCTTTTCCAGACGCGTTACTATGGACAGATCAGTATAGGAACTCCCCCTCAACCATTCACCGTTGTATTTGACACCGGCTCGTCGGATCTTTGGGTGCCATCCGCCTCGACAACTTGTGGTAGGTGTTAATACTGTTTGTAAAGGTATTAACCACCTCAAGGCTCTGAAGCACGAAATATTACAATTGTCATAACTATCAACGTTGAAGGGAGAAAATTCGTTGTTCACAGCTAAGCAGAGATGTTACGACTCCAAAAAATCATCATCTTACGTTCTCAACGGCAAAAATATGTCAATAGAATACGGCTCTGGAACTATGAAAGGATTCTTATCCAACGATACAGTAAGGGTAAGTGATATCGCAGGTAACAAGTTACCAAATGTTATGCCTTACAATGTATTAGGAGGGACGTCCAGAAAGTAAAGTTACATCTGCTGACAATTGAAACATGAATGTATTTAAATGAAATGTACAAGATGAGTGTCAAAACCTATCATTATTTCTCTACATAATCGTCATTCAGGACAATACATTTTTGAAGCCTAGGGACAATGGGAGTAGGTTGAGTGAGTCACAATATCCCACCCAAATGAAACAAACAGGTCCTGAGTGAGACGGGCGGTATGAAGTCTAGCGTTGTCATGAAGGAGTGACACACCGCTAGTCAGCATTCCTCTCCTTTTGTCCTTGATTTTTTTTTTTTTTTTTTCAACTTCTTGAGTGTCTCACAATATGCAGCTGCATTCATGGTGGTTCCGGTCGTTCCTTTAGATTTTAAATTGACCTATAATATCCCTTTCTGGTCCCAAGAGACAGATGCCATGATCTTCCTCTCTGAAGATTGGGCTTTGAATCTGTTGACTGACAGTGCAATGGGTGTGGCGCCTCCGTAGAGACTGGCTTTTTGACTCAGGAGTGAAGTGACACCCCCACGTTTCGTCACCAGTCACAATTGAGTCAAGAAAACTGAGACGTTTGATGATTTATTTTGATCGTTAGGAACCACTCTACGTACCAGTGGTGACAACTCTGAAAAACAAAATTACCTCCGTCCTACTCAACCCTTGTAACCTTACTTTCTGGACTTCCTTATATTATGCCCTCATTGCCAACATACTGGTCGCACATTTTTCACATGGTTATATCTTACCGCCGGGGGGCATGAAAACTTTTGCTACACGGAAAAAAAGTAACGCGTTACCAATAAACAGCAGCGGGCAATAATTAATTAATAAACCGGCCCCATTTCTCTTACCCAATGCTAAGCAATCAGAAATATACTTAATGACGAATGTTTGTCAACTTGAGACACAAAACACATAGGTATTTCACAGTGAGAAAATGAGACATACCCATGTACCTGCATGTAGTGTAGATCAACATCAGTTTACTGATTTGCTTTACAATCAAGGAGCATCTGTGTACTTTAAGCTTTAAAATGTGGAGTTCCATTCCTACTAGTTATTCTGCCGTTTGAATGAAGAACGCCTCACCTCGAAAAGTGCGATTTTCAGAAATCAGCTTCAAAGTTCTCAGTATGAACTTCGCTATAACTTCACTCCAGAACATTATTACGACCCAGGTTTTTGGGGGTAAGTCGATAGAAACTCAAATGAACATAATGTAAGAAGAAATTGAGAAAAAATCGAGAAAAAACCGATAATTTTATCGATTATTGACACCTGAGGCGTTTTGAGCCACTATTTCGCTATGTTTTTGAAGGTAAAACACCTCACCTCTGTGTGAGGCGTTTCAGTTTCAAAAAGATGAGTACATTTCGAAGCTGCGTTTGGAGGAAGAACACCTCACCCAAGTGCTAAAAATTCGTTTTCTAAATATTTTTGGAGGTAAAAGAAAATTTACAGGATTTAATCCTGTAAATTAAATAATAATTATTAACTAATCAAGTAGGTACTAGGTACCTAATCATTAATCAGTATTTTTTAAAACTATTAAGATACTATGTATGGTTTTTCATGGTTCTATTAATCACCAACTTACCTGAGGATGGTTCTTCCATTGTTGAACCCCTCTCCTCAAATGACGACAGACTGTAACAGTAAGTTATGTACGCCAGCCTAGCCCGGCGTTGAGCAACCAATCCCAGGAACTGTTCTCCCCTCCATCTCGAGCAAGTACCTACCTAATTGATGGACGGATCCCATTTCTTCCAATTTCGATACTATGACTTCACACCTTCCCAAAACCATGATGATTGGCACTATTTATAAAATTTATAAATATTTGTTTTTATTAGTTAGGGTAAAACCACCAATTGTTGACACTATTAGAGAGAAAAATCGTTCGATTCTGCGCTCTACCCAAGTATTCAAGAAATTGAAACTTTTGGGTAGTTATCATGAATTGTGAGTTCCTTGGGAACAATTTGCACTTATTGGACTTGATTAAATAATGTTTTTTCAGCATAAAAAACAAGTTTTTCAAAAATGGAATTTTCCCCCTAATGTTGACACTTCTGCCTTCGGAAATTCCTATTGTTGACATTTGCAGTTCCTAATGTTGACACCAGTCTAAATTTTTGAGAAAGTATTTAAATATGCTTTCCCTCTAGATATTTCTCAAAGTAAATGAACAAACGAGATTAGGAACGCGTTAAAATATATTTAATGTTAGACTAGACATTAGAAAATAGATGTTGAACAGCATAATCAGAAAAATGGGTAATTAAATTTGTAGCATAGGTGCTCAATCACAGTGGAACACAAATTTTCTAGGGTTTCCCCCGTAATATGTAGGCTTAGGCAGTTTGTATTTGACGTTACTGACTGCCAGAAGGCGATTCCCCTCGCTCGAAGGCCTGAAAACAGGCCTCAGTCTGTTGCAGGGATGAAGCGGTGTTACTTCGGCAGCATCTTCACTTTCAATTTTGACAACCAGACAAACACATCCAGTGGACCAAAATCTCCTCTTCATCTTTTGACAGCACCGATTGACGCCCTATTCTTCTTTCGAGAGGACTTTTCCCTCTCACCTTGTACAACAAAGTGATACGAGGTACTCCATGGCGCTTTGCAGCTGTATAAACCGCTGTGCCGAGCTTCACATCTTTTATAGCGTCTTCCATTTGCTGGACAGTGTACTTCCACATTCCGTTCTTGTCGGGAGGCATGGTAGTAGTCGACCTGTTAAAATGATGAGACACTGTATCAGAATCATACTGTTATTTTAAAATTCTGATAGGTACCTGATAGTGTTGAAAAGGTCATAGGTAGGGGTCTAACAACAAAAAGATCAAGTTACCTATACGTCGAAATGTTAAAAAAAAAAGTTATAATATGTCAACTTAAGGAACCAAAATATGTCAACATTGGGATCCCGATGTCAACTTAAGGTTCCAATACGCTGATTTGAAGAATTCAATAGTCTCAATATAATACGAAATTATTTAAACCCAAATATCACATTGGCAACCTGATCAACATTTTCCCCTAATATTGACACAGGTGTCAACATTAGGACACACGCCCATTTCATGAAACCCTAATGATGACACCCCAACTTAACCATCTATTTCAACGAAATTCTGGGGTTTAATGCTTACAAATTCTTCCTTACGCTATTATTAGGGCAGGCAATATGATATATAACTGATTACTCATAATATTTGACTTGAAAAGTCTAATTTTGTTGACTTACCTCACTAACCTGCGGGATAGCGATGGCGTCGCTGGGTTGACTGATCCAGCTGTCACCGGCTTGAATAGTAGCCAGACGTTCGATATGGGTAATAACAACTAGTGGAGCCGGCCTACCTCAAATCTCACATCCTTATCAACAGAATGACGCCAATTCCGAGTACCTACAGTGTCCCAATACCTTATTTTTACGTTTTGAAATTGAAGTGTCAACATTAGGATAAGTGTCAACATTTGGTGGTTTTACCCTACTCAACGAGTGCGATATGGAATTGGTCGTGTCTTCTGATTCAAGCAATCATTTAACGAATTTTCGAGGAGAAAATGAGCTATAAAATAAAGATGTACAGTGGGATGGTCGGCACCCCCCCCCCCCCCCCCCCCCTAGTATTTAATATATTACACACACCTCCCTAGTTAATATGGAACGTATTTGGTGGAGGGGGGGGGGGGGGGTTGACGACCCTCCCACCGTATACGGTATACATCTTTATTTTATAGCTTCGAAAATTCTCTTCGAAAATTCGCTAAATGATTTGAAAATGGAATGTCTTCCCCGACTGAACAAGGAGCCAACGCGAGAGCTACCAAAGATTTCCCACGTGAATTCGTTGAATTAAAACAGCGCCGAAACTTAAACTGAAAATGACTGAGCACCAGCCGATCAGATAGAAAGAAGGCCTCAGCCCCGGTCAGATGTGTAAACAATTGGAACAAAAACGCCTTGCGAAAGCCAATAAACGCCTCACGTTGATATTGAAGCCAACAGTTTGAACAAAAAACACCTCAGCTCGAATTTTCAACGAGCTGAGGCGTTTTTCCTCCAAAACAGGCAACGAACAACACAAAGGTGAGGCGTTTTAAGTGGTAGGCTGAGGTGTTTTACCTTAAAAAACACGTAGGTGAGGTGTTTTTCCTCCAAATCGAACACTTTTTTGGTTTCACCCCCTACGAATTCAACCCTTTCCGGGTCGAATTTCGAAATTTCGATTTCACCGTTGGAAAGATAAGGTAAAAAATATAGGGATTACGTAAAAAAAAAAAAATTGAAAATTTTGAGGTGAGGCGTTCTTCATTCTAACGGCAGTATTGGAGAGACAGGCATTGAGGGTAGGACCCGGAAGTTATAGGTTTCACAACTTGGCTAATCAAACCCTGTCCGGCATTTATGTGCGCGGCACTTTAATTAAAATAATAAAATGTAAAGGTAATTGAACGAACGATTTTAATACTCTTCTTGTATGAGAACATTTTAAAAAGTACAGAAAAAGTTTTCAGATGAGAAGCAAAAAAAATTAGACAAAACAAAAGACGAAAGAAACAAACAGTTGATCCATGGGGTTGGAACCCAGTAGCGGAATGTAGCGGCAACTCCGTGGTTACCTACTACAATTCGGTGAAGGCCGAACATCGTCCCCCGCCGTGAGATATCCCTCACTGACCATCGTCTTCAGAGTGGGTACTAGACAGCGGATCTTGAGCTGCATCTTTTTCTTCATTTGATACCAATGGACATAGCTTTCTTACTGGCCTTTGTATGAGACCTTGTTGAGTTTTAACATTTGCAACCCGTGGAAATCCATCGCTCCCAGATTGAAGCGAATCGATCTTTCCCAAGGCCCATTTCATAGGTGGCAGGTTTTCATCCATGATGAGAACTATGTCTCCTACTTTTGCTTTTGGTAAGTTGCGGTTCTGCCACTTAGTTCGGGCTTGCACATCTAATAAATATTCTTTTCTCCATTGAGTCCAGAAATGGTGGAGCAGGTATTGCGCCTTTTGCCATCTTCCTCGAATTGAAGATCTCTCGTTGATCTTACAATCAATGGGGGGAGCAGTTAGTGGGCGGAAAGCTAAAAAGTGTCCTGGTGTTAATACCGATAAGTCATTTGGCGAACTTGAAATTGCACTTAGTGGTCTTGAGTTTAGGACGGCAGAAACTTGTGCAACAAATGATCGAAAAACATCCATGTCTAATATCTCATTCTTCAGCATTCTTCTTAGCAGTTGCTTAGTAGAACGTACAGCAGCTTCCCACAGTCCACCAAAATGGGGCGCTCGTGGTGGAATAAATTGCCATTCTACCGAAGATCTAGCTGCTTCTGAAATTATAGTATTTTGGTGGTCTGGAGAGTTGATCAGAGTCTTGAGCCTTGCTAACTCGTTTGCTGCGCCAAGAAAGTTCCTACCATTGTCACTCCAAACTGTTGATGGGAGCCCTCGAATAGCAACAAAAGATTGAAAAGCTAGTAAGAACGATGGAGTACTAAGATCAGTGGCTACCTCTATATGCACAGCCTTTGTAGCAAAGCACAGGAAAATACATAAGTAGCATTCAAGTTTCTTTGATGCCCGCAGTGTTGAAGCACGAACAATGAACGGTCCTGCATAGTCAACTCCTGTTATGTAAAAAGGTGCTATATCCGTCAACCGGTCTTTTGGTAAGTCACCCATTGGAGGTTCATATGGTTTGGGATTGACTCTAGTGCATCTGGTACACCCTTGAAGAGCACGTCGGACAACGTTCTTTCCGTTCACCACCCAATATCGACAACGAATGTTTGCAAGAGTGCCTAGAGGACCGATGTGTAGGGACCAGTCATGTGTCCATCGAATGATCTTGTCTGTTGTTGGATGACTAGACGGAAGAAGGGCCGGGTGCTTAACCGAATATGGAAGCAAAGCGTTTCTTAGTCGCCCACCAACTCTCAAGACTCCATCAGTGTCAAGAAACAAGTTGAGAGACTTGGTGATTCTTAGTTTTGGTCGTTTGGATTGTACGTCAGACAGCTCTTCTCTTAGACCTTGTGCTTGTGCTCGCTTTACCAATATTTCATCGGCCCGACGACGTTCACGTGCTGACAACGGCCCTCTGAACCGAATGCCTCGCTTCAATGAATTGTGAATGAAGCGCAATGACCACGCCACAACAGCCTGAAGTCGGGGATAAGTAGAGAAACGCTCCTCAATTTGAAGATCACATTGCAACGCTCTGTGACAAATAGATGTGACTCTTGGATTACGTGCTTCAACTCGAACGGCATCGTCGTTTAATGCAGGGCGTATTCTCTTGAAATTCCAATCTGAAGGCGATTTAGTTAACCACTTTGGCCCTTTCCACCATAGTTCGTGGTTAATTAAATCCACTGGTCGTAATCCTCGAGAAGCACAATCAGCTGGGTTGTCCACGGAACTAACATGAAACCACTGGCAAGAAGGTACGGTCGATAATATTTCCGCAACTCTGTTGCCCACAAAAACTTTCCATACTGGAGCTGGATTTGCAGTGATCCATGATAGAGCAATAGTGGAGTCGGAGTACATGAATATGTGGTGTGGATCAAGTCCAGGAAACTTTGGGGTCATTTTCTTGACTAAGGACGTAAGTAGTTGGGCGGCACATAGTTCTAGGCGTGGGAGCGTTACAGATTTGATAGGTGCCATGCGGGCACGGGCGGCAACGAGTCGGACCACATTAGAGGTTTTTACAGATACAGATACTATATACAGCGCAGCCGCATAAGCCTTTTCAGATGCATCTGCGAAACCTACCAAGTATTGATTGGTATTGAAAAACGGAATGTGACGAGGAATTTGTAAGCCAGAAAGTTGTGGGAGTTCGTGAGCTAAATATGACCAGTCGTCAATTATATGTTTAGGGAGAGGGTCATCCCAATCGTAGGTGTTTTGCACCACATTCCTGAATACGACACGAGCAAATACCGTGATGGGAATTAACCAACCTAGCGGATCAAAAATCTTAGCAATCTGCCTCGCTAAATCTCTTTTTGTGAGGATGCTAAGAACTGGGGATGGTTTGTAATGGAACATATCACTTAGCGGATTCCAGCAAAGACCCAAAACTTTTAGAGCTGTGTCCGGGTCTTCATCCATAGAAATAGAGGAATACGATGGCAACAAGTGTTCTTCAGGGATGTTTTCCAATAGTTTGGGATCGTTTGCTGCCCATTTTCTAAGTTCGAGTCTTCCAAGCGCAAGCAAAGATTGAAGTTCAGTTCGAATAGAAAGACCTGATTCAATAGTATTTCCCCCACCGTTTATATCATCAACATACGTGCGATGGAGAAGTATGTGTGAGGCGGAAGGGTGCGAGTTCTGGTGTTCAACTGCTAGCTCCTTGAGAACTCGTCCGGCCAAAAAAGGAGCAGAGGCTGTGCCATAAGTTACCGTTTTTAATCTGAAGTCTTGGACAGGGGAGTCGGGATGAAACCTCCAAACTATCCTTAATAGATCGCGATCTTCCACTGGATGTTCAATTTGCCGAAACATCTGCTTGATGTCAGCCATGAAAACGTAGCGATCTAGTCGAAATCTAGTTACAACATCTCCTATATCCAACTGTAAGCGTGGGCCAGGTAGTAAGATGTCATTGAGAGAAAGGCCAGAAGGGGAAGGTTGAGAGGCATTAAAGACTACTCTTATTTTACTAGGAGGATCATCTGCCCTGCAAACTGAATGGTGAGGCAAATAGTAAGTTATTTGATCAGATGATGGAGGAGGAACTCGTTCCATGTGTCCAGATTCTATATATTCTTTCATAAAATCGACATATACTTCCCTTTGATCAGGATTCTTACGGTGACGGTGTTCTAATTGGAAAAGGCGACGCATGGCTATCTGTCGGGTTGGTCGCAGCAGGGATGGGTTTTTTGACAATGGAAGACCCACTGAGAACCTACCATCAGATAGTCGAGAACAACTCTTTCTAAAACATTCTTCTGCTAATAGCTCGTCTGGCGTATATGGAGGCACATCAGTTACAGATTCCAATTGAAACATTTTTTCAAGTAATGATGCGTATTCTGGTTTTGGGTTCACAAGATTATTAACGGAGGTGCGGGAAAGGCTTTGGATGGGAAATATGGGATTGGATGATAGTTGTAATGTGCTGGGTTGTGGGGAGGAAGCTGAAAAGTGGACCTGAGTATAGAACTCCGAAGACACTAAGGTACGAGAATTAGCTCTGATATTCTCCGGTGAGCTAATTCTGGATGACGAGGAGGGTATGGGGAATTTTTTAACTATTTGTGCAAAGCGGAAACCTGGACCTGAGGTACGTTGTGGTCTAGGGCACTGTCTGGCTGGTGTTGAGGAGAAGGATGTTGACAAAGGGTGTGGTTCAGAAAAATTGGGCTTGCTCTGTTCTGTACTAGGGATTGATAACCAATTTTTGGAATTTGGACAATGGAGTCCATGATTCGATGCGATATTTTCACCGTCGGACAAAATTTTCACGCTTTTCTGTTTCCGTAGAGAGTAGGATCCAGAGATTATCCACCCAAGAGTAGTGCTGTGTGCTACAGGTGACGAGCGTAGGGGATAAACAATCTCATTAGTGCTTATTTGATTAAGTACGCCAGATGCTAGGATGAGGTCTACAGGGCTAGGAACATGAAAGTACGGATCGGCCAGCTCTAGTTCTTCAAGGTGTGGCCATTGATGTCGTTCACAAATGCTAGTCTAACTGGCGTTGATAAGTTCTTGAACCTTTCACAATGGTACAAAAAATGGGATTGCCCACAATGGAAACATTTGGGTTCCCGAAGCATCCCATTCCCAGCAGTTTCAGAAATACCTGATACCTGGCTAGTTCGAAACTGTCTTCCGGCTGTCTTACTAGGATGTTTAACTTGGAGTGGTTTGTTATTTCCCAAGTGTTGAAGGTACCTTTGAGATTTTGCCCCTGGTTCAGTTGGTCGAGCTCTAATAATTTCAATTTTGTTATTTAAAAACTTCAACAGTTGAGTGAAAGTAGGAAGACTATCCTGTTCTGAAATAATCTTTTCGTGAAATTCATCTCTAAGTTTCGGTGGGAGTTTGTTGTACGTGTAGTGAAACCGAGAAAAATCCAAAGGATTAATCAAATTGAGATGATCTATGGCATTATAGAGTGTAGATGTTTCATTGACTAGCTTTTCTAATGATTCAAGCTCAGTATCATTGAGATGAGCGATTATCAGTGCTCTATCATGTAGCGTACAAGCAGTCAGGAATATGTTTGTATATTTTTTCACCAAAGCCTGGTAACATACATCATAGTCCAAAGTTGAGGAGCCTAGGTTTTCTATAAGTTGATATGGAGTTCCAATCAATTTAGAACGAAGAGACGCCATTTTTTTCTGAACTGGTATGTTACGATGATGTACGGCTTCATTGTATGCTAGAATAAATTCGGGAAATTGTGTAATATCACCCGAATATATTGGTACAGTAGGGATCAACAGGGCATGCAACTTAAGCTCTCTCGTCAGTTCGTGAGCACTATTTCCATCAATAGCATCAGGAAGGAGACTATGATGAGGAAAAATGTACTTTCTATGGGCTTCTTGTAATTTTATTACAATATTATTCGAACGTCCAGACCATTTCTGGAAACTATCTTCAGACTCAAACTGGTAAATATAGTTGTATAATGTACTTGTCCCTTCGTTCATAATGGTTTGAAATTCATCTTCAAGGTTTGCAATCTGTGCCGAAGCTTTGGGGTCTGATGAGTTAAAACCCACAAATTTCAATATGACCGATTCGTAATAGGAAAAGAGCTCAACAACCTTTTGTGAAAGTTGGTGGTCATTTAGGGCATTAAAACGTTCCGAACTGGACGAATGGACAGTGTGTTCTTGAGTAATTGGGGGTTGAGATTTTGTGGCAGTATTTTTTGATTGAATGTCTGTAGCTCTTTCCTGATCGGAATCATCGTCCTGATTATCATGTGAATAATCAGTTACCTTGTGATGTTCTTTAGGAGTAGAAAAAGGAACGGACTCACGGGATTTGCGTCGGTTCTTCTTGCGCGTAGATACCATGTTGAGAACAGGATAAGCGGGAAAAAATCTCGGAATTTTACTCGACGAATTTTCCACAAGCAATCCGGGTCACGGCACCAAAAATGTCCGGCATTTATGTGCGCGGCACTTTAATTAAAATAATAAAATGTAAAGGTAATTGAACGAACGATTTTAATACTCTTCTTGTATGAGAACATTTTAAAAAGTACAGAAAAAGTTTTCAGATGAGAAGCAAAAAAATTAGACAAAACAAAAGACGAAAGAAACAAACAGTTGATCCATGGGGTTGGAACCCAGTAGCGGAATGTAGCGGCAACTCCGTGGTTACCTACTACAATTCGGTGAAGGCCGAACAAACCCCATTCCTTTGGTATGAGCTGCTGTTGTAAGGAAACCATCAGAGTTTTATGCCTACTGCTTGTTAACTGTTGAAACGAATGAAATGGTGTTTGTTAAATATTTAAGGTTTGATCCTATGGTCGTAAAGAAGAGAAAAGAAAATTTAATTTGGTAAAATGGAACCTAGCTCACAGTTCTCTCAAACATATTGACTCTTGGCAGGCGAGCCAGAATCCACTGCTCCATAACGGGTATCAATGGGAAATTTGGCAATATTTGCATTTTTCAAGTGTTTCAAGTACAAGTTACAATCAGGTTCCTGAAAAGTCTTCCCAAAAATTTAGGGAAGCTGGCTGAGTTTGAAAAAGTCCGGGGAAGCGATAAGATCGTATGACGTCAAGAGAGGAACTTCCACTTCTCCCCTCCCCCATGTAACCCGGCTATGGCAGCGCCCCAACTAGGGGTTTCGTCCTGTTTGTGACGTCAAACGGTCATCTCGATTTTCGCGGCTTCATTCAATCTGCGCTCGGCATTTTTGAAGTTTTCTCCTAAAGTAAATTATTTTAGTACCTCTATATATCTGTATAGCTGGCAACACATTACTCTACGGCCATACTATACAACTAGAGGATGATATTCGGAATCGAGAATTGACGCAAAGTCCCCATTCTCTCTTGCCTCGGCCGTATTTATAATGCCAGATTATACAAATTATGCTTTCAGTACCAGTCGATCATTTTTTTGTAATTTGTCTGTTCAGATTGGACCGAGTATTGTAATTAAGAACCAAATTTTCGGAGAGGCTACGTCACACTTGAGTACCAAGAACAAGCCTTTCGACGGTATTTTTGGGCTGGGTTTCCCCTCGCTAACGGAGTACATGACTCCTCCACTTTTTTCTGCGAAGAACCAAGACTTGTTTGAGCGGAACGTGTTTTCATTCTATTTGACAAAGTAAGTGAGCTCTCCTCTGCTGGAATCTTGGCCATAGGTCTCCAATCTGAATGTTGTCGACCTGTAATAATCCCCCAACGTAAGCAAAAACACCAAAACCAACGAACTTGTCATTGTAGTTTTTCAATGCTCGTACGTTCTCGATATTTCCAGGAATGAGGACGAAGGAAGTGCCATAACGTTAGGCGGATGGAACGAATCGTTCGTCAAATCAGAAAACGCAATACACTGGGTGCAGCTCTCTGAAAAAGCCTACTGGAAAATCCCTGTTGAATCGTTCGTACCATTTTTGACACTGATACCAATTAGATCGGTAGAATAATTAGGTATTGGAGAATAATTACCAGTGTCGAATTCGAAAGATCTCTACTATCATTAGACTTATTCCGTAATAATTTAATTTATTTTAGTTAAATTAATTTCTCAAATAGTTATATTTTTATGTACGTCTGACAGTTCGCCTCATGGTTATGGGTCGAATACGTCCAATTTTGTGGGTACAACCGCCTGCTGTTTATCGGAATGGAGGTGGTAATCGTATTGTGTATTAATGAAAATTTGTTAATAATAGGATCAATATGGGACCTTTGAAGTTGGAAGCGATACCCGCCATCATTGACACAGGCAGTTCATTTATGCTCGGACCAGAAGAAGAAGTTGAGAGAATCGCCAATCTAGTTGAAGCGATTCCAACACACGGTGTTTATCTCGTAAGTTACTGAATCCGCGTTATACTGACCTTAGTCGTACATTACCAACATAATCATAAATTACCTACACTGATGTTATTAATTAATAAGTAGTCAGGTAAGGCGCTGATGTTATTTTCAGACGTTTATTGAGATTTATGGAAATTTGTATGCTGTGTGTTTACACAGGTACCATCGAGTAAACTAAGCAGCCTTCCGTCGCTCACATTTAAAATCAACGGGAAGAATTTCACGCTTCCCCCTGAAAATTACATTGCTATGGTAAGAACCGGTGAACATGAAAGTAATCATTTTTCAATAAATCAAGGGGCTCCACATATAGACCCCGCATAATTCTGGAGCATTAATGCAGCATGTTAACGGTGGTCCATTCATTTCAGGTTGAAGGTGAATATGCGATGCTGGGCATCAAGGCATCGTACGTAGACTACTGGATTCTCGGTGATATCTTTTTGACCAACTACTACACCATTTTCGATATGGACAAGGAAGCTGTTGGTTTCGTGGACATCACATCTTCCTTCTGAGTTTCCTGTCGACCTTCCCGTTACCTCGTCGTCTAAAGGCACCACGACCAGCTTGTCTAAGATGTAGTTTAGTTTGCTGCACTTACCTCCAACTTCGACAGAGAATAGTTCTGAAGACGCGACTCTTGATATTATGAACAATATCGTGGATTTAATTACTCAAGATTATTATTTAGGTGGTATACAGAAATAAATAAAATCCTACCTGGACAGCCTATTTTAATGTGATTTAATGTGTGGAGTCTCTCGGTTTCAAATCATCTTATTTGACCTTGAACCATTTTGAATTCACATCTTTCATCACCTTTACCGTTTTTCATTTGTGAGGTGTACAAAATATTTTTAAACAGCCTGAGAAACAAATAAAAAATCTACAGTCATGCAGCTTGGTTATAAGAGCGAATTTTTGAAGAAATAACTGGTTTTATGTTAAATATCTGCATTGTACTAGTTTTATAACAAATTTTAATTGTACTAGTTTTATAACAAATGTTTTGGCCGTGTAACTCCTCAGCTTATAGATTTTTCAACACTGAGCACGATCGTGAAGTCAGAATTGCGATATCTCATTCTGTTATCAGATTAGACCGGATGAACCGTGAAGAACATTTCAAGTAACAACCTTCATGTCCAAAGTGCTCCAGTTTGAGAACGGAATAGGATATCGCAATTCTGACTTCACCATCGTTTTCAGCGTTGAAAAATCTCTAACATGAGGTTTCACTTGTCAGACTGTTTCATTTTTTGAATTGATGGGTAATCCCCCCTCCCCCCTTCAACCAGCTAAAACTCCTCAAAACCTCCCTTTAGAGTGGCACGATTCTCCCCCACTTCTGAACTTATCTGAACCTTTCGTTTGCCAGGAAGGATTTTTTGTGCAAGTTTTGAACTTTTCATCTTAATTCTATCGAGAGCTATCGTCTGGAATTACACGTACTAGGGACTTCCAGAAAGTAAGGTTACAAGGGCTTTGTAGGACGAAGGGAATTTGGTTTTTCAGAGTTGTCACCACTGGTAGGTAGAGTGGTTCCTAACTGTCAAAACAAATCATCGAAAGCCTCAGTTCGTTACAAAATGTCGTCACAGCAGTCAAACCTTTCTGGAGGTCCCTCGTCCGTAAATATAAATTATTATATATAAATATATATTTACACGATTTTTGGTGTATTTTGGCAGTGAATTCTGGATGGTCTGGAACGGATTTTGGTATGAAATTCTTTCGAAAATTCGAATTTTAAAGATTTTAGACCGAGAACAATAGCTTTCTCCTCTTCGAAAATTCGCTGAAAAGAAACAGGAACAACTCTCGAGAGCTGAAGAAGTTTTCTAAGTCAGCAGAAATTAAACCAGGTACCTACATCATCGAATTACGTTCGTCATACATTTTTCCTGCTGTCTTCGTACTACTATATTATTTGAATTAAGTACGAGCAAGAAAACTAGCAATGTTCACATTTATTCTTGAATTGCAAGTTTCAGTACATTAACAGTTGTGTAGGTTGATATTAAATCTGACATCAGTTTTGAATTTACCTAATGTCTGACTCTTCACTACATTCTCAGCATGTGGGTTATGGTTTGTTGAGCAACATCTGATGAACACTTGTAGCATTCCATTCTCTGCCTGATTATTGTGAGATCAAGAAGCTGAAAAATTTTGATTGTGAAAACAACAGAGTTTACAGTGTTATCAGCTTTGATTTCGTCTATGACCGGCAGCTCTTGCGGAGGAGATTGTATTGTAACGAAATCCATTTCAGCTCTTGAATATCAAGGTGAGCAAGGTATTTCGACTTGACGCTTGAACGCTTCGTAATCATTATGACGAGTTAGATACTGTTGGTTTTGCACCTTAGGGAGGTTTCTGGGGTTGACTCAGTCATTCTTCATCGCGTTCTGTCGGTGATTGAGGTCAACTGCGCAATCTAAGTTTCATGTGCCTAGTTGTTCAAGCGACGTAGTTGTTTAGCTTGTCTTATGCGGAATATAATTGCGGATCATGAGTAGAACTGAGGGAACAACTACGAGTATAATATAATATATTATAGTGAGTGCGAAGTATCTAATACTATGCATAATTTAGATACAAAAATTGATATGAATTCGTTGAACTTGACTGTTTCATAGGGTTCAGAATCTGGGTCACGATTTCCCAATGGCAGTTCGAATTAGGTATCAAAAATTGTTCACTCGTTCGAAAGCTCTCGATTAAACGAACATTTTCCTGTTCACCATAACTCTGTGACTGTACGAATAACAGAACTATGGGGATATTTTCATATTGTATTCACAAACTATGAAGTTTTAATTTGGTATTTAGCGTTCTTAGTACTTGCATTGAGCTGGGATCAGCTGAGTGGCTCCTAAAGCTAATTTCTATGTTATTCAATCTACGAAGCTGTATTTTGCCTTGTAGCCTCTTTAGGACTGTTACCTCCGTGGCTCGTGATTACAGCTTGCATACGACGAGGCATGCTCCGAACAAGTCTACGAATGTTTTCTTGTGGCAATCGTTGCCACTCCTCCCTTAGCGCATCTTCAAGCTCCTCCAAAGTTATTGGCTGATTAGGACGACCTCGAATGGCCTTCCCTAGCTCGTATCATGTGTGCTCAATAGGATTGAGGTCGGGGCTTACGGCTGGCCAGTCCAAAACGTGAATATTGTGCTGATACGTTTTGCACATTTTTGCTTTCAAGTTTTTCTACGTTCGCCATTCCTGTTTTGGCCCTTTTCGTGGTTTTCTCAGTTCCACATTCACCCTACTTTGGTATATTGTTTTCACCTAGGAAATGTGTTTCTTAGAACATAAATAAGAGAAAAAAATTAAACCTGCCAAAAATAAAACAATTTAAAAACCGCCATCAGTTCATTCAATGATCCTTTTGAGGTGTGTATGAAGGTGGATGCTTGTACACTTTTGACATTATATTATAATAATTAGGTATTTAATAATGTTTCTAATTATTAGAAACACCTAATAAAATGAAGAGTTTAGTTGTAATCATGTAGCTGAAACCTTCGAGGTCTGCATTGGTTTTTGGTCTGTTGGATTCTGTTGAGTAACACGACTCACTTTTATCATGAGCTGAGACAAACTCAAACGTCCTGTAACTCAGTTGTGGAAATGAGCAAACTCTTTCAAAATTTACAGAACTTTCCGAGTTATGGAGGAAGCTGCAGGATCGAATTGTGTCGTCGTTATCAAAGAAGAGCCCGTTGTAGAGGAGAGGAGTTCCGACGAGGATGCCGAACTCTGCAGATTAGAGCCGGAGTGCATTATGAAAGAAGAAGCGCAAGCACTTCAGGTCGATCTCGACGGGGATATCAAGGAAGTCACCAACGCGTGGGTGCAGGAGCCTTTTTTGTGCGTCAGATGCGGTTTTACCAGTAGTAACTTGAAGAGCTTGGCTGAACACAATAAGCAACACAATGGTCAGTGAGTAGAGTGAACTATCTCTCGCGCTTCGTTATGAATGCGGCGGCATTAGTAACTATTTGTTGGGACTGCTTCCCTAACGGTGACTGTTTTTCCCATATATCTCCCACCAGCTCCCGTAAGAATCGTAATACGTAGTCGTCTGAAATACGTAGAAGTCTAAGAACCCTAAGAACTAAAAACGAAACTAGAACCCTAAGAACGAAAGAACAGTGAAAGTAATGTTATGAGTAGGTACGAATATGGAGTTGACCTCGGCGTGGTAGACACGTGATAGCTAAATAACTGTATACTTACCTGAATAGAAAATGGAGATAGGAAATTTATTAATTATAGATTAAGATATTCACCATGGGAACTGAAGTAGGTGTAGGCCAATAAGCTCTGTTCATTAATAACCAGAGAAAACTTGCTCCTACTTCTCCCTTAGTATACCTAATTGGAAGCTACATACATTGATGTTATATACTTTGTGTAGTAGGTACATAATTCATCCAAGTGTAGTTGCCAACAAGAGGACGCTACCCAAATAGTGCGGTTTTAGGCCAACCTTTCCTACTTTTCATGAAACATTTTCCTTCTGTAGGTTTTACACCATACTCGTGCGCTGTCTGCGGCTTCCAAACGACGAGGTTCTGGCACATAAAGAATCATATGGTGGCTCATACCGGTAAAGCAAAACTTTACAGTTGTCCACTCTGCGAATTCGTTAGTTCCTACCTCAAAAATGTCAAGCGCCACATCCGCCTCCACATCGGCAAAGAGCTGCCAACGGAAATGGATGCTGGAAAAATTGTGATACCTCCAATCAAGTGTTTGCCGATGAGTAAGGCGCAGCTGTCCCTCGAGGACGAACCCAAGTCCGCCCGGTCCAGCCCTCTCGACCCCAAGTCCTACAAATGCGGGCTGTGCGACTATGAAACTGCTTACCACAGCAATTTGATCCGCCATAGTCGGAAGCACACCGGAGAACGGCCGTATCCTTGTTCCAACTGCCCGTACAGGGCCATCCAGCACAGCGATCTCACCCGCCACATTCGCACCCACACTGGCGAGAAGCCGTATGAATGTCAGCTGTGCAACTATAAGTCGGCTCAAGCTGGGGACTTGGCAGTTCACAAAAAGCGCCACGCCGCCTGCGAGATCTACGAATGCTTCATTTGCGGATTCAAAGCCATACAGAAATCTTACGTTACGCGACATATCAACCGAAAACACAGTGAAGATTTGATAAACCACGTGAACTCGAAATAAGTTGCTAATTCCCCCACCCCACTTCCTTCCTCCCTCCAACATAATCGTTATTCATGAGGTTTTATTATTACAAATTGCGTTCATAATTCTACCGTTATTATTTTGTTCAGTCCGTCTTTGAAATGTGAAGTAAAAGCACTTTTTAAGCAAATAAAAATTTAATCGTAACTTGAGAAGCAACACTGCCTAACCCACAATTTGGCCAAAAATGAAGTCGTTAGAATGTCGAAAATTGGCAGCTAAATGCTCAAAAATCACAAAAATGTGCAGGATTATACAAGACTGATACAATTACTCAGTCTAGTACCTACTAGTTTCCCAAGTTTAGTCGAACTTTTACCCAGGATTTTGGCTCGTTCATTCCTGTGATGGTGTTTGATCATTATAACCATTTTGCAGTATTTTCTAGATGAATGTCAGGTATTTACCTGTACTAGTAGAAATCGCAACAGTTTCAACAAGAAAATTTTAGATGAAGAAGAAAACCTCTGAAGTAACTCCACCTAAATTGTGCGAACATCACTTAACCCTCACGATTTTTCGATCGGAGCCACAATTCATCTTAATTTATCGTAGGGAACTTCTGGGGAGCCTACAGTACGCTAAAACTAGTGAATTTTAATGTGAAATTACTGTTTAATGTGAAATTAAAAATGAAATTACAGTTTAATAATTGAAATTACTGTTTAATGTGAAATTAAGATATGGAATAAAACAGTATTGTCTTAAATGAAAAGTTGGGAAAAATTGGTGAGGCTGTGTTGCATCTTAAGCGACGAAATATCAATTACTTATCGGACACGAGGGAGCAAGGTCCTTTCGCACCCCTCAGCAGGCCTTTTTTAATATCCAACATCGATGAAAGAGTGGAGCATGACATTATACATTGTATAATTTCTACAATATATTACCTATCATTACATTATACATCTATAATATAAATATATTATATTATTATATGAACTTCGCCTAGTCCAGCTCGTTCATAGTCAGTTCAATCGCAGCTGAAATAACGTACGTAACGTACTGAGACTACAACCCTCGAAATATCTTGGGTTTTCCATTTTTCTCCATTTCACCAAAGCGGTTATTGTATGAAATAAATTTTTCGGTTACTACTTGTATCAAGGTCAAAGGTGAGTTGAAGAGTTGCAGTCTAGCGGTATACATTCGATTAGGTGTAAGATGCTTTCGTATTCACAGGACTTTTGGTCTGTGTCCATAGAAGTTGTTATAGAAGAAGGGTTGCTAACGTCGTTATAAAATCAGGTCACCGGTGAACGGATACCGACCTACGGAGGACATTCACCTGTAAAACGGCAATTCCCAGGTGGTGAGGTAGGTAAGACGTCTTCATACTGAGTTGGTAGTATGCAAGTCCTCTCACCTATTTGGGTTCAACACTGTTGGTCGAGAATGACTAGTAGTTTCCCCGGTAGTTTCTTGAGTATTGTATGTTCAGATCAGTAGACTGTCCGGTGAAGAGGAAACCAAATTCGCGCATCACTGAAAATTAATTGAAAAATGGGGATTTCGCTCATTTCATCGATCTCGACAGTATTTTGCCTCATCTGCATCGTTCTGATTGAAGGTGAGCCATCATTTAATATTATTATTTCAAGACGTCCTGAATTGTATCCTTTGGGCTCGTGGATTTATCAGAAATGAAAATGTTCGCTAAAACAACTCTGTCCATTGCTTACAACTCCGAAATTTCTTCGCCGATTGCTTTGTCTTTTTGACACTTCATCGCATCAAATTTTGATTGCATGAGTTTTTAAATATTAATCTGTATAATCTGTATTAATCTGTATAAATAGACTGTAAATGTTCGTTTGTTCGAAACCCTAAATCTCCGCAAGTACCTTCACAGACATTGGAACAAAAACAAAAATTGTATGCCATACGCATTGTGAAATTAAACCTAGGTATTCAAAATGGGCCATAAAAAATCTAACCAGTATGAGTCACAGCCGGGTACAGCTGGTTTTTAATAAAACCAACAAAGTTTGGTGTTTTGTGGCGTAAACATCATCTACTGAGCTCTAATATAGTTAACAAAAATACGAGTATAAGAACGACTAATCAATATCGTTTCAAGGATGTCTCATTTTCTTCATCTGTTTATTTTCAGGATGCGCGTTGGGTAAAGTCATCGACGAAACCTCAGAAATATATAATTTGTTAGGGATAACGGACCCCGTGTCAGCAGTCACCGTTCCGGAAATTGAGGACATCCGGAAACACGTTCATTTCCAACTCCACACGCAGAAGACATCGAAGGAAGGAGTTCTCTTCACGTTAGACCCAGCGACCTTTGAAAAATCCAAGTTCGACCCGAATAAGCCGGTTAAAATCATGATTCACGGTTTTCTGGGTAAACTAAGGGACGGATGGATGACCACAGCAAAGGAAGGTAGGTAATTCACAAACAGCCTCGGATTAAGGAGTTTAGCACCCTACATTAATTAATTTCAAGTTTGAGTGATGAATGGTTTGCTGAGTTCTCTCCCTGTAACCCGGGGAGGTTAGGCAATTACGCCCACCCAGAGGGATATCCTTGACTGCTTTCACAGAACTAGCTATCTCCAATGTGGTGGAATCAAAAACACGGGAAGGAGCAACTTAGCAAACCATTACAAACATCAACTGGTACTTCTGTCTCATTCGGCACATGGGTGCAAATCGTTAAAGTACAGGTTATTGTCCACAGCCTTGCTCGCGAGAGAAGACGTCAACGTGATTCTCGTGGGATGGACGGAAATTACGCAGGTCCTTTTGTACCCTTGGGTCGTTGAGCAGTCCTTCCTGGTGGCCCAATACATCGGCAAATTGATTGATTTCCTCGTCGAGCGCGGAAGTCCATCAGCTCACGTTCATTTGATCGGGCACAGCATTGGAGCTCATATAGCCGGCGTGGCCAGCAAAGAGGCTTCGACTGGTATCGTAGGACGAATTACCGGTATGACGAAAATGTTAACAATTCTTCAGTGCTATGGAAATACTTTGTTTCCAAGATTATTGTGGTAGGTAGATGATTTTCGTTTCACTGATGAAACGAAGGAACTCCATAAAACTTCAATGGAATTAATTTGAATTACTCCTAATAACTTTTCCATCAATGAACGTTTTCACTGGCTATCTAAGGGCTGACGACTGATCCTGCTGAATCCCCCATCATAATAATTATAATAAATATCATTTAAAACGTCTATATGTTTCCCAAATTCAATGTGCAAATGTGGATAATTGTGTTTCCATTGTTGAACATTTGGAGTGTCCAGGGGAGAAAGGGGTGATATCAATTTTTCGGATTTTAGTTAAGGTTGGCAACATGTAGCCCTCAAAGAGTAGTTCATATCAGTTCATATTGCCATCAAAACTGTTCAAAAAGCTGCTGCCAACATCAAACAAGAAGTATAGAGACCTCAATCACCTTAAACAGTTGTGTAGCTCAATGATGGCAAGGCAGTGTTACGAGGGACTACCTCACATGACAAGAAAGGAGAAAGAACGAGTAAAAACAAACAATAATAATCAGAAGGAGAAGAAAAAACAATCAGCAATATAAACAAGAATGGTCATTAAGTCAAGTTTTCCCGTTTATGTTTTTATGTTGTGGTGTGTTAATTAGATGGTGATAGTCAAATTATCGTCCTTTCTTCCGTTTTTTGATGGACGTCACCCTTTTCTTCCCAGTTAAGTTGGAGTTTTGGTTGAATTGCTGTAATTGGTGGTACATATTTTATTTTTAATTCCTGATGATTCATATGCATTAACTACTAGTTTAGGAACCCACTGGATCATTCAGCATACATGCAAGACATACTATCTACATACTAATTTTGCTGAAATTTCAAACTTTCAAATTCGTTCGTACACATTTTATCCAGAGTCAATTTTGTCCTCAAATGCCTACAGTTATTTTATATTTTTTATTCTATATTTTTCCAACGAGTCAATAAGATTTCTCAAATCAGTACTTTTTCTGGTGCCATGATTAAAGTATTCTGACAACTGCTACCTATTTTAAGGACTTGACGCCGCATGGCCTCTATACAAAGGCCTCAGAGAGTTCGACAGACTGGATGCTACCGATGCCGATTTCGTTGACTGCATACACACTTGCAGCGGACTGTTGGGGATCCCTCAGCCTTTCTGTGACGCCGATTTCTACCCGAACGGAGGAACTATTTATCAGCCTGGCTGCAATATATTAACTCTCGGTAAGGTATAAATTAAATGTCGAAGTTACTTTTGATGGTGTCCCAGCATTGAAGTGGATTAAGGGGGGGGGGGTGTCATGACCTCCCAGAGAGCGCAAAATTGGCAATATTACAGTAGTATTGCCTCATTGCCCAATGGCCATAAACTGTGACAAACCTTTCTGCACGATACGTCAGTTTTCAAAATAGTGACAACTGTCAAATTTAGAGGGGTTGCTCAATAGGTCCATACTAAGGCTCAGTTCGAACATGGCGTTCAGAACATGGCTCAGTATGGACGTACTTGGCGTGCAAAAAGTGTTCTATACGAGAATGCAAAAAGCCAAATCGCTAAAAAATAAAACATTGATTTGGCCACGTACAAGTAGCAGCAACAGCAACCTGCTATAAGTCAATTTTTCTCCAAAATGAGTTAGGCATCATTCCTCATGCAAATGTTCGACAGGAAAGTCAGTTTCTCGCAACAACGACTCCCTGGGAAGTCATTGACAGTGTTGCGAACAGGCTATAATTTAGTTTGAAAAACCATCATGCTATAAGTCAGCTGTTTCACAGTGAATTTGTGGCGAGGTAACGACTCAGCATGTAAGACGACATAATTTTCTCGAATAGTTTTTTGTCTTTCCTGAAAAATGTGGAAAAATGAGTTATATTGTTTGCTGAATGAGCATGTTGCTCTTTCACCGACGAAATTCATTTTTTGTCATTGATTCACTAAACGCTCCATAAATAGTAGAAAGAATTATCTTTGTCAGTAAAATTCAATCCATTTATCCATATAACTTAAGTTAGATTATGAACCTCATGATCTCTTTCCCTAAGATCAAAGTCTGGATCCGCCCCTGGACTAGGTTATTGTAATGCCAATGTACATTTTGAAAAACTTCGTGCTCAACAATATGAAGTAAATATATTCGCAATGTCTGGAAAACAGGGGGAAATTTGTCTACCAGACCACCTAACTATAGACGACCGTAAACATGAACAACGCAGAATGACAATTTAATGTTGCGTCTAATTGTTCCAGCGACTTGTAGTCACAGGAGATCTCATGATTACTTCACGGAATCGATGGAGCCAAATCGACAATTTAAAGCTTTCACCTGCTCTTCATCACTCCTCACGTTACTTGATTGCGTGGACGAAGGAGCAATCATGGGATATTCGTCCTCTCCCAAGTACGTATTCCGTTACACTGTAACTAGAATTAGGTGAACTACTAAATAGTCAGTATTCATTGAACGAGGTAGACGTCTAATAATTACGAGGAGTCCTGGTATATGCTATTTATCTATTCAGTTTGCCCTCGAATACAATGTACTTAATGTTGTCGGTCTCATGTCGCACACGTACTAGAATGAAAGGGGCACATCTCAAAAATCGCATTTTTTGTTATGACCTTATCAAACGCTATATTTATCAACTAGAGCCATATAAGCTTCCCACTAACCTTACAAAAAAAAAAAAAAAAAAAAATCGATTTCCCAGAAGTAGGTAGCAATTTTGAGATGTGCTCATTACACTATACATGTACTATATTTAAACATTATTAACACATGAGGAAGACTTCTTAGTGAATCGAGTTCCAATGATGTATTTACGTTGTTTCCAACATAGTGGTAGCTGATCAAACAAGTTAAAATAGCCCCTGCCGTTGGTGGCCGTTGAGCGTCAACTAGTTCAATATCCAATCATGCAAACAAGAACGGCTGGTCTATGATATGTAATATTTATATAAATTGCTCAGGCAGTACCTTGTCGTTAGTAACATTAAGGTGATGAACATTTATGGTGTCGTATAGGTTGGTCTAATGTCATTAAAAATGTGCTATAGATTCAGAAAGTTATGCCTGCCTGATTAGACTCTGAATGATTAGACTGAATCACAAAAACTAAGAGACAGGAACTAGGAGACATAGTCAATGAATTACAAAATTTACTCGCAGATATGTATGTACAATAATAATTGTTGTTATTAAGGTGACGCAAGGTGATGAGGGCCCCCCTGGACCCCCTTCTCCTTTCGTTTTGAGCCTTACGGCTAAAGCATGGAACTTTTTTTAGTCACTCAGCTGATCCGGGCCCTGGTCAGCGTCAAGTTAAAGACTAAGGAGGCTATACCAAATTAAAGCTTCATAGTGAGAATAGCATAGAAATTCTCTTAGGGAGCCACTCAGCTGATCCCGGCCCTGGAGGAGGTTACATGCCAAATTACCGCAACATAGAGTGAACAACATAGAAATTAGCTTGAGGAGCCATTCAGCTGATCCGGGGCCTGGGCAGCCTCAAGTTAAAGTCTTAAGGAGGCTACATGCCAAATTACAGCTTCATAAAGTGAATAGCATAGATTAGCGGAGCGGATTCACAGCCGGACGGTTTCAGGCAGTTAGGTGAAGGCTAAAACATGTTCCATGTTATTGACACATGTGTTCTGTAAATTTGGGAAGTTACACATCAGGAACTGCAAAACCTACAAAATTATTGTAACATCTTCTGTAGAAATATTGAATTTGTTCCAAGTTATCCGTATTGTTAACAAATTGCAATCAAAATGTATTAAGTCCATTATCATTGTCTGTCCCACAGGCATAACGGCGTCTTTTATGTACCCACGAGTGACCACTATCCGTACAGTTCCATAGATTGGGGCAGCATCACCTCACCGCTAACTTTGGATCTTCGACGAATCTCGAGGACAATACTGCGTACAATCGGTCATTAGTGCTACAGATTCTTTTAATTTATTTAGTAAGTTTATAAAATTCACGAGTAAAAGTAACGTAGGAGTGAAGTAAACGCCATTCCAAGCAGGGGTTTAACGTTCGACAGTCCTAGGGCAATCGTGGGCGAGATCAGCTGCCTTCTAACGAGGATTAAGTAGATTATTATCTGATTCATTTACTCAAGGAACCATTACATTAGCTCCTCAGGGTTGCGATGAGGTGGTGGCCGGGAATCGAACCTCAATCCCAAAGGTGACAGATGAAGTCGGTGTTCCAAACTGAACGCTCATATCCCAAATAATTTTGTCTATAAATAATTTTAGTGAAGTGTGAAATAATTGGATCCATTTAATAGATCAATGTAATGTCGACGAAAATGAAAATTAATGTCATACTAGTGAGACTCGAACCCGAAGAAACCCCAAACATACGAGATTACCTCTGACTATTGTGGTCACATAGAGTGAAACGTGAGGTACGACGAATTCGCATCTTGGCTTTGCTCCAGAATTCTATAGACCTATTCAATAGTGCTAATTTGGTCCCTAGGGAGAGTTTTACACCAATTATTTAGGATTTGGCTGTGTTTTGTAGTTTGTTCATAAATTCACATAATTCATGTAATACTGAGCATGTAGAATTTATTTAAACTTTTTTGTACACTACAATTGGTTATAGCCTGTAAAAATGTTAATGAGTAAATAAATATCGAGGTACAATGGCTCGTTATCCAAGTTCAAGTGCGCAAGACCCTACTCAATCACTGGAAATTGAAAATGTCCATCAGGTCGTTTCATGCTCATCATTCACAGTTATGTTCTCACCATTAATATTCGCGGGGTTAAAAACAAAATAATGATAATATTGTGATGAATAGATCGGAGTGTAAGTCATTGTTGATCAAAATGTCAAGAATGGTATTGTGATAGGATAATCACTGATAACTAGATGAATTCTATGATCAAAACATACTCCAATGGGACTTGAATTGCTCGAATACGAGGTATTTAATTAATGTCGCATACTACTAGTACTTGTTTGATGCAATAGATACCTGTGATCAAACAGGCACATGGAAATATCGTAGAACCACTTTCGACTAGACGCGTTTGATAGATCAATCCAATTAACGTTATTGCCTACCAAAGCCATACTAAAATTCACAATAAGGCACTTATGATAGGAACAGGGTAGATACGTTGTTTTGTTTGATGCAGCAGAATATTTGTAAATTAGGATGTTCATGCTTCTGAATGAAAGCAATATTTTCAAGAGAATGAAAGATTTTCGCACACCTTACTTGGAAATACAGGGTGGCGCAGACATTATGACCGCATTTGAAATGGTTGCCATGTCCTTATTATTGACATTAGGAGATTGAAGTGAAGTGCGATCCGTAGCAAAAATGTGGAAGTTTTTGTCAAAAATGAACATTGTGTCAAATTTTCATTTGTGGAAGATAACGTACTGTAAATGTCCTCCTCGACGATTGACATATTCTGCAAGGCGAAGTTGTGCACCACACTCTCCAACATCTCATTAGGAATCTGGATGCTGGGAAATCATGCAACCGGGAAACATTTGACGGACGCTAATCATTGACACTCAAGCAGTGTGTGTTTTGGCTCCGTCCTGTTGAAACCATGGATGTTCGATATCCCATTCGTTCTCTAAATAGGGAACGAAAAACTCTGCAAATTCTTGACACAACGGTTTATTATCTTCCTTGTGCAGATCACCCTTCTGTCTATACCAGACTGTGTTGCAAATCGGCACCATACCATATTCTCACCGTACTCATACCATTTCTTTCCTATCATACCGTACTGTACTATACTAAATCATACATAAAATAATATACCATACCATAGTCATACCATGTCGTACCAAAATTCGTTTTGAACCCCTTCCCCTTGACGCTCGTGCGTCATAGCTTCTGACACACTAGTTGGTCTCCTGCCAGCCGTCTTACGTCATACGCTCGTGCGTCATAGGCTCTGACGTACTTGTTGGCCACCTGCCAGCCGTCTTACGTCATACGCTCGTGCGTAATAGGCTCTGACGCACTAGTTAGCCTCCTGCTAGCCGTCTTACGTCATACGCTCGTGCGTCATAGGCTCTGACGCACTAGTGGCCTCTTGCCAGCCGTCTTACGTCATACGCTCGTGCGTCATAGGCTCTGACGTACTTGTTGGTCTCCTGCCAGCCGTCTTACGTCATACGCTCGTGCGTCATAGGCTATGACGTACTTGTTGGCCTCTTGCCAGCCGTCTTACGTCATACGCTCGTGCGTCATAGGCTCTGACGTACTTGTTGGCCTCCTGCCAGCCGTCTTACGTCATACGCTCGTGCGTCATAGGCTCTGACGTACTTGTTGGCCTCCTGCCAGCCGTCTTACGTCATACGCTCGTGCGTCATAGGCTCTGACGTACTTTTTGGCCTCCTGCCAGCCGTCTTACGTCATAAACTCGTGCGTCATAGGCTCTGACGTACTAGTTAGCCTCCTGCCAGCCGTCTTACGTCATACGCTCGTGCGTCATAGGCTCTGACGTAATGGCCCGCCGGTCGCTTGTGTTCTGACGTGATCTGAGGGAAAGGGTGAATCAAGGGAACAAATTTTTCCCGTTTCATTCATGTGCCAAAGCAAAGACATGAAAATGTCAAAAAATTATGTAAATAGGTACCTAAGCCCAACTGTAATGTCAATTTTCTGACAATGAGTTTTCGACTATTGTTTTCATACCTTTTTACTTAAGTACTTATTGCAATTTGAGACTGATAATGAGCTGTTTGCAAATAAAAAGTCTGATAACTACTTTATTACATCTTATTAATCTATTTTCAAGTTCCGATTCACAGTTGAATGTATTTTATTTAGATGTCGTAAAATTCGAAAACGATGGAATGACGAAACCTGTCGACTACTGACTCAAGTGATACTGTCGACTTCTAACACATGTAGGTCGACTACTAGTGCAAAACCATGTCGACTACTGAAGAAAATGTTGGTCACTGGTATCGACTACTACCTAGAGCATTGGGATTTTTTACAAAACTTGTTTTTCCCTTTTCAAACCATGTTGAATAATATTTCCCGCTGCCAGGTCTTTTAGGGAAGGATCTTGGGTACACAATGAACAGGTTTGCAATGAGAAATAGTTGATAATAATAATTAATCTAACATTTAGGATCTAGACATTTAGACCTAGTGATCTAGACAGAAGGGTGATCTGTGCAAAGAAGATAATGAACCGTTGTGTCAAGAATTTACAGATCACCCTTCTGTCTAGATCACTAGTTCTAAATGTCTAGATCCTAAAATTTAGATTAATTTAGATTAACATTTAATGTTAGATTAATTATTATTATGAATTATCACTAATTATTAATAAGTTTATCAAGTAGATACCTAGCAAAAATTATTATAATTTATTGTTAAATGTTAATAATTTGTATTTAATTAATACGATATAATTCTAGGGTTTTCAATACTTTTTAATTTTTCTATAAAAGAAGTATGTACCTACCTACCAACAAACATTCGAAATTACCTTCATTTCCGTAGCACGAAACGTACCTCAGAACAACAAACTCGACATCACTAAAACCATATGATGTTCCAAAGAGCTTGTTAGTATGAAAATGGACCTGTATTTCAACAGTTTGATTCACGATCCTGTTGTGAGGCACAATCTTTGAGCCGTCATTGTGAACGAACGGCTGGTCGTACAAAGCTGCGGATGGTCTTAAAAAATTCTACGGAACAAACTCTATCTAAATATGAAATACGGACGGATTTTGGTTTATTATCTTCGATAATGAACCATTGGAATCGCCCAAAGAAAAAAAATTTTTAACCCCCCCTCAAAATTAGTTGGTTTACGTTTCAAGATACGTAGATTCAGAAAATCGAATAAAAAAAAATCCGTCCGTCCGCCGTACGCCGTCCGCCGTACGCCGTACGCCGTCCGCCGTCCGAGGCACTTTGCCCAGTTAGCGTTGAGTTAAAATTACGAAATTTGGTTTCTGGGTTTGGACCAGCCCCACAATGATCCACGAAACTTTTCATAACCCTAGGTCAAGGGGAAGGGGTTCAAAACGAATTTTGAAATTTTGAAAATTCCATATCTCGAAAAATTCCCAACAAACGGTATGTTTTTTATTTCATATTTAGATAGAGTTTGTTCCGTAGAATTTTTTAAGACCATCCGCAGCTTTGTACGACCAGCCGTTCGTTCACAATGACGGCTCAAAGATTGTGCCTCACAACCCGATCGTGAATCAAACTGTTGAAATACAGGTCCATTTTCATACTAACAAGCTCTTTGAACATCATATGGCTTAAGTGATGTCGAGTTTGTTGTTCTGAGGTGCGTTTCGTGCTACGGAAATTAAGGTAATTTCGAATGTTTGTTGGTAGGTACTTCTTTTATAGAAAAATTATTACCGACGTAGTATTAAAAACCCCAGAATTATATCGTATTAATTAATCATAATTAATAATAATTATTATTAATAATAAATACGAATTATCAATACCTAACAATAAATTATAATAATTTTCAGTAGTTTTTTTATTCGATTTTCTGAATCTACGTATCTTGAAACGTAAACCAACAAATTTTGAGGGGGGGTTAAAATTTTTTTTTCTTTGGGCGATTCCAATGGTTCATTATCGAAGATAATAAACCAAAAATCGTTGAGGATTTCCACACCCCTGAATTGACAGTGATTCTTTCCCGGAATCATTTTCGAAAAACCCCAATTATTCTACCTTTAGAAAAGGACACCACACAGTGACCTTTTGACCGTCTAAATGGAAGTGAGCCTCGTTCGATGTCATTATTAGAGCTCCTAGAACCTAAAAATGCGTAAAATTTGCGAAATTTATGGGTAATTCCAAAACCCCCCCTCCAATTCACCAAAACCCCCTTAGAGTTCTGCCCATCTACGAAGTTAGCCTTTCAATTGCCAAGACAGATTTTTTTGTGCTAGACTTCCCTAGAAACAGTAGTCATAAGCCGATTGATTCTCTACAAAAAAAATAAAAAATAAAAAAGTAATTTGACGATATTTTTAGCAATAGGGACCTAAAACGTCGAATGCGTTTTCCTAAAATTTAGAATTTTTGATTTGTCATACTCTTATTCTCGTGGTGAGATATGTCCAATAAACTTCCACATTTTTACTACGAAATGCGATTCATTTCAATCTCCTAGTTCCAATATTAGGTACATGGCAACCATTAAACCATTGAAATTTTCAAATGTAGTCATAATATCTGCGCCACCCTTTATATCGTGGATTACGTCATATTTAGAAACCATATTATAACAATGACATCATAAGTGACTCGTTGGTTCTTATAGGAACAAAATTTGTTTATGATGATGTCCTGATGTTTGATGTCTTTTACAACATTGGAATACCGCTTCATGTCATGTTCTATATCGATCTGTGGGGCATCTAAAGGGGATAGTGGGGAAGGTACAATAGATCTACCAAGATCAGATGTCGGTAGATCTATTGTACCTTCTCCACGATCTTGATGATCTCAACACACGCTTCTGGTAAGGACTGGAGCTACTGATTACCGAAATAATGATCTTTCTAAGGTTCTGACGGTGTGACTTGATGTACTCAACTGGGCAAGGCCTCAGGCGAATTTTAAGGACTGAATTGACGAAAAACCCGAAAATCGATATTTGGCTAAACGTATCCATAGTACAAGACAAACTGAAAAATTCCCACTGGGCGTTTCACTTGTTATTTGGGAGCGAGTTTGGTAGCTGCTCCCAACCATCCGAGTGTCTAGTTATGCCCCTTTGATGCTCTCCGAGCAGTATTTGTTTCAAAGAAAAAAATTTTACTTCAAGGAAGAAACAAAAATAAATGTATATAAATATTGAATGGCATTGAAGTGGATACAGCCCGTGTTACAGTATGTGTCACGTCATAGAATTTTCCACGGATCGACAAGCCTTCACGATGTGCGAAGTATTTCATTTTAACGCGTCGCCTGGCCATAACATTTATTATCTTCATGGTCAATATTGACGACTCGCCGAGATGGATCGTAAACCTTCGTCACACAATGGTCGAATAGATATTGTGTACTCGTGAATAATAAAATTAGAGTCTTCGCGAACTATGGAGGCCGCCTTATCGATTGGAGCGTTCGCGGTCATATTCATCCTTCGGACGTGCGGTACGTCAGCTCATGTGATTATCAGTAGATGGAGCTACTTCATCTGGTATTCAACGTTTCTATTCGTTGGTGAATATGGTTGAAGCCAACTTGAGTTCATTTCAAGACGGCTCAAATGCATTTCCTGCCCAAACGGTTGATCTGAGCAAAACATCCCAGAGGAAAATGTTGTAGCCCTTGAGCATTTCTTTCCTAAAATGACCGCCACTTGACGTTCCAGCTGCGCATGCGCCTCCGGCGCAAGATTGCATGTTGAGGTTTTCAGATCACCCATAATATTTTTCAGATCACACATATTATGTTTATGCACATTTCTTTAAAGGGCATAAAAATACAAAACATATGCTACAAACCGCATTTCGATATCTTAAATAGGTATTTACTGAGTTATGGGGTTTTGAAATCTGTTATTTCAAATTAAAGAAAAAATAATACATTCCTTTACCGTGGTCAGTTTGGAACAAGTGGCACATGCTTTCAACGAATTTTTTTATCGCCTACCTAATCAAAATATTGCCAGCTTTGTAAAATTAATAGTTTCCCCGATAAACACGAAAATAAGTTCTTTTAGACGCTTGAAACCTTGATTTTCTACAATGGGGTAATCACATCATAATAAAATATTATGGGTCATCTGGAAACCCCAACTTTCGATCTTGCGCCGGAGGCGCATGTGCGGCTGGAACGTCGAGTGGTAGTCATTTTTGGAAAGAAAGGCTACAACTTTTTCCTCTGGCATTTTCCTCAGATCAACCGTTTAGGCAGGAAATGCATTTGATCCGTCTTAAAATGAACACCCTGGTGAATGGTCCAAACTTCAGGGATCGATTCTACAACTAATTTGCAACAACTTTTGCCCTATAACATTTTTTTTAAACTCCGCTGAAAATCCGATTTTTTGGCAGATTGGCGTAATTTTTCGGCAGATTGGCGTAATTTTTCACTTACTAAGCTCGTTCATAAAATTTTGATTACCTATGTATTGAGAAGAAAGAAACATTAACATTTTATAGGACGAAAGTTGTTGAAAATTAGTTGTAGAATCGATCCCTTAAGTTTGGACCATTCATACTGGGACACCCTTTATAGTACTAGTACCTTGTTATTTGAGGCTCCTAGTTGAAATTCCTACTGTCGAAATGACTTCGAAGAAACCATTTTCAACTAATAGTGAATCCCTTGCTGAATACGAATCCAAATTGTGACCTCGAATCGACGAATCCATTATTATTATTATTATTATTTTTTTTTTTAAATAAAAGTTTTTTTTGATGTAGACTCCGATCGCATTGACGACGCTCGAGTATCGTTCACCACGATGACCGAAGAGCACATTGCTGATTGGAGTGGGTTTTTTGGAAATATCAGCGCCAAGCAAACCCAAATAGAAAAATGTGAAACTATCGCAAGAAACATAATGACCAGCGAAACCGACGATATCGACACGTGCGTCGGAATCATTCTAACCACGAGGTACGTCGAAAGTTGAATCATGTGATACATAAAATGACAGAGTTTGAATTGCAACACTTAATTTAATCATAATCGTTCTAGTCAGAAAACTTATGATTAGTGTCGCGATTAAAACAGTGACCTCGTTGCTGGTGAACACTGACACGGGAGGTAACAATTATTTTCCCCGAAAATCAAAATGTTAACTTCTACTTTCCGACCAAACCTGGTTCTGTCTGTCACTGAAGTCGCAAATATATATCTTTTTAATATCATTCTGAATGAACGAAAGAGACTGGGTTGGGGAAACAATACCTACCCCTGAAGATGGCTTATTAAAGCCGAAAGCTCGGAAAAACTTCTCCTTTTCTTTACAACCTCCTACAACCCTCCAAATAGACAAAATATATTTGGCAGTGAACTCAGGACGGTCTGGATCGGATTTGGACTTTCGGAAATTCGAGTTTAAAAAATTTTGGACCGAAAACAATAGTTTCCTTTTCTTCAAAAATTAGCTAAAACTACCTTTTTCCTAAAACAGTAATCAGGTAGAAATAATATTACTACTCAACTAAGTTCCACAATAAGTGTAATACTACTTCGAAAAATTGACGGCAACTCTGAATTATAGACGGTTATTCCAGGTGACAACGGCGGATGCCTTCCAAGGTCTCAATCTAAAATATGATGCCCAATCAGTACTTCGTCGATCTGACGGTTCTGATTAGACTCAAAAGTGAGGTTCCCGCTACTCCAACGTCATGAGAACGATTTGTGACGAACAGCCGTCGGTTGAACCATGTTATATGCGGAAAACGTGTTCCGAATTTTCGAGAGACGGAAGGTGATCTAACCGATTTTACGGCGGCAGTGGAGTTTCTGACTATAAATCATTCACTAAAGGTCGGCCAAAGAGCTCGAAAATCCCGAGTCTAAATTTCATAGGCGGTCGTTTCTCTGTTGGGAATAAATGTATAGCTACAGGGGGAAAATTTACAACTTGCAAATAATTCGAAGTTGGCGTGATGTCCTTTAACACGCAAACTCGTGGAACGACGAATATTAAAGATGGAACGATTTACCATTCGTAACGCAGGCTTGAGTATGTCTATAGCCTGATTCAAAATGTCCCAATAAACCGCTATAACGTATATAAACACGTAGTTGGGAAAAAAAATAGATTGACTATTTTTAGGTTAAAACAGTGGTTTGTGTTCATGACCCCCCCCCCCCCCCGGATTATTACAGTTTAGATCAAGGATCAAACCAAGGAAATATGGAACATGAACAATCGAACACGAGAGAAACACAAGGAGGAACTTTGAAGGACTGGTTCAAGCTCTACATAACAAACCATATTAACAGAGGGTAGAAACTTTTCAAAATACAAGATTGAATGAACTAGATTAACCAGTTCTTGAATTTGGGAGTTGGAAAAATAAATTAAATAAAATTAAAACTGGTTAATCTAGTTTAATCCATATTATGGAAATAATCTAGAACTGGTTAATCCATATTATGGAATTAAATGATATGGATATGTTTAATCCATATTATGACACTACAGTTTTCGTCTAAAGCAATCTATCACGTGAAGAAGCGGGAAACCTACGAATCTCTCGGTTCGCAGGGTGCTCGCAGTATGTTCGGAGCAATTAAGTTTCCCCGAGCATTCGCCGAATGTTCGGTTCGCGCTCGTGCTCGCCCGTGTGGACGCGGCCTAACATATGATTCATATAGGTACCTACATATTATGTATGATTCATATCGAGGGTCTCACGGCAACTTCCCACATCGTCATTTTTGGCCAATATGAGTTATGCATACCATTCGAAGCGTCTTCTCCCGGCGGATCGACCTAACTAATTATAAGTTAGGTACCTACCTAAGTTAGGGAACACTAAATCTCACGATTTATTTTACTGAATTACTCAGTGCAGATAGTTTTTTGGCTCTGCTGAAAAGTTGCCGAAATGACGATGTGGGAAGTTGCCGTGAGACCCCCGATATACATATTATGTATAAACAACAGTATACTAGTGTTAGCAGCTAGATACCGCCTTCTCCGACAGGGGTGGTTCACTTGTGAGTGTCAAGTCTTTGTGGGTGTCAAGTGTTCTTCTAATACTGTTTCCACTGTTATCATCTACCTATTCGAAAACATGATCTAAACTGTAGTAATCCGGGGGTGAGGGGGTGTCCCCCCAGATTTCATTCTACAGTAAATGTACCATCATGAACACAAACCTCTGGAAGGCTATACACCCCCAACGGCAATGCATCGGTTTTTTTTTTTTTCAAAATTTTCTGATTGAATTCAAGGTCAAAACCAGAAGGGGCGAAACTCACTTTAGGTGACTACACTCAACTAAGGAAAGGTGCGTACAACAGCTCAAAACGACTGGTTATAATAGTTCATGGATTCTTCCAAAATCCTACGAAGAATTGGATGGAAGACACAAAGAACGGTGAGTTTTTTTCAATTGATTACAATAATTGTAATCAATTATTGATTACACTATACAGACAACATAAGTAATTGTAATGAAATATTATACATATAGCTACAGTGGAATAATATTTCATATTATGAAACTTGAACATTTGTTTATAATTCAGTTTTTATCATTAATGTTATTTATTTATTATTTTTAAATATTAGTATGTGCATTTTTGATCAGATTTAATTTAAAATATTAATCGTAAGAATATTGTGACAGAAAGTTGTCTCTAATTGATAATCAAGTGTTGTATTTCTTTCTAGCTCTGTTGAATTATGGGGATTTCAACGTGGTTATCGTGGATTGGAATGCCCTTAGCATGCATTTTTATTATCCCCGGGTGGTTCAATACGCCATGAAGGTAAGAGTGCGGTAGTTTGGTTCGTAGTAGGAATTTCTTCCAAGGTTGACGAATTATTCAAAAATATACTTTTCCACTTATAAAACACTGAATATCATGACAATGCTCTTCATCTCAGCCAAATCAAAATTTCTTTTAAATCTACAACTGAAATCAAAGAAGGAAGTCATGTCAGCCTACCATAGGTATTAGTAAACGAAGCCCCTACTCACAGACGAAACCCGCAGGTGGCAGAGTTCCTGGCAAAGTACATCGATTTCTTCGTGGGTGCGGGGACCAAACCGGAAGATATTCACATGATCGGACACAGTTTGGGAGCTCATTTAGTCGGCGTGGCAAGTCAGATGGCCACAAAAGGAATCGTTGGGAGAATAACCGGTAAGTTATGAAACCGTAATGAACAACGATAATAGCTGCTTAACTGGATGGAGAAAATTTATCCTCTTAGGGTCGTTGCTGCTTAAACAGTAAAGCTGGAAGTCTGAAAAAAAGCAGATGATGGCGTCTACAACCTTGAGTAAGCTGATTGACTTGGAAGGCTTAGGAGGTGTTAACCCAACGAGAAGTCTTTGTAGAGTAGTAGATTCCATACTGTTTAGAAAACGTAAGGTTATTCTACAGGGGTATTCTCTTCTTCGGGTCAAAGTTGCATTTCGTCGCTTAAGAAGCAACACAGCCTATCCCAGAATTTGAACAAAACAAAGAACTTATTCAAAATTACACGCCAGGTACCATAGGGTAGTCAGATTTTCGAAAATCAGCCATAAAAGCTCACAAATCAAGACAATGTCAACACCGTTCTTTTTTTCTTTAAGATTCCTAACTATGTTCAATGGCCCTAACTAAGTATCCTGTTTAGTAAAAATTTGTGAATGCAGAGTTCTTAATATCTTCGTTTTTCTCGTTCATTCATGACATGATGTTTTGATCAATGTAACCATATTGCAGTATTTCCCAGGTTATTGTTTCAAGTAGGTTAACCTGTGCAAGAAGAAAACATTAAAAATTAAAATCGTTTCACATCATATCTTCACCGATTCTCAAGCCTTAAACATTCCTTAAACCTCACGATTTTTCGATTGGAGCATTAATTCATTTTAAATCATTGTAGGACACTTCTACAGTAAGCTAAAAGTAGTAATTTTACTTTATGTAGTCTGAAATTACAGGTAGTTTTGGAATAAAACAGTATTAAATACTTTTTGTCTTTCCTGAAAAGTTGGGAAAAGTGGGTGTGTTCTTCTATTTATTCTATTTATTAGGGTCGTTGCGTCACTTGCGTCACGTTTGCGTCATTGACAATAAGGTGGGTTGATTCGAATTACCCCTGTGGCTGGATTGACGTTGGTCTTCACATCTTGGCGACGAATGAATAAATGAATGATTTTTCTCAAATCCCATGAAAGAAAGAAAGAAGAAACGTAATGAAAGTTTGTGATTATTGGACTAGATCTATGCCGAGGGGGAAGTTGCAACTTCGAAATCCGACATTTTCTTATCATGAAATCAAAATAATCTAGTATAAAATATGTATAATATAATAGTATAATCTAGTATATAAAAGTTGTATACAATAATTAATATTAATTACGTGGTAGTGAAAGGAAAGAATATTTGAGTAAAGCAACCCTTTACCATAACCACCTTGGATTCGTGTGAATTTTTTCCAAGTTATCCACCTTGGTAGAGGAACAGAAAATAAAGATCTCTAAACAATTTATTGGCGGAGTTAATAAAGTCTGAAGATCGCTGGAGTTTAAGTTAGGGATGATTGCAGTGATTTTGGGTATTTCTTATAACTCACCGAATTTTCACGGGTTTTGATTTAAATTTGAATATTATTATTGTACTAATTGTAATACCCTACGGATAATAAAGTTATCTTATATTTAAAAAAAAAAAGAATATTCAAGGACATTGAAAATACATTTGGCGCAGGTCTTGATGCCGCTAGACCCCTGTTCGTAGCGCTCGAGGACGAACTGAAGTTGGAAAAATCCGACGCTCAATTCGTCGACTGCATTCACACGAGCGGGGGTTTCGTCGGGATGCCGTTTCCTTTCTGCCACGCGGACTATTTCGTCAATGGAGGGAGAATTCAACCTGGTTGCCCCGAATTCATCAGCTTAGGTGAGAAGTGGGTGATTAAGAACAGTAGAAATACAAATATAAGAAAAACCTTACACCAACTTTCAAGACACCGCTCTTGGGGTGGCTCTCGTAAATTGTGAGCCATGAGTGCGATGGTTTGTTCAATGTTCTATTTTATTGAAAAAAGTTTCATATTTGAGTGAAAAAGGTTTCACGTTTACTAAAAAAATAATTCTTTTGGCTGGGACTTGTAGCGCTGAACTAGAAACTTTATTCACCCAATGCCCGCTGCAATGGCTATTTAATCAGCGTCTCACTTCAACCTTGATTTTAAATCTTAAACTGAATTTACTTGATTACTTAAACGTTGCATTAATCAAAACATTTTCTCCGATTATTTTAATGCACTTGTTGCACTATGCTGCTTTGAGGTCGCCAAAAGCTCTCAACTCTTAAATGAACCCAGTCTTCATAAATTAATAAACTAATAGTCAGGATGAGAATGAGTTATAGTAAAAGTGATGAGATTGTAGTAATCCATACATAGGGAAGACCGCTGTAGACGTGTGAATATGGATTTATAAAATATGGACTTATAAAATAGACTTATAAAATGTGGACTTTTTCCTGAATGAACGAGTAAAGCGTTCGGGCGTTGCAACTAGCACATAAAATGTATGGGTTCTTCTTTATGACACGTCATTCTTCTTTATGACGTGTCTTCTAATTTAATGAGTTCTTCTTGTACCAGTAAATTATCAATTCATCATCATTCGTTATACCAATTCATCAAGTCAAGTATTACCAATTATTTCCCAGATAAACCCTAAATTGAATTTCATTTTCAGGGAGCTGCGGCCATTTAAGGGCTACCAAATACTTCATAGAAACGATTTCCGACGACATAAGATACAAGGCGTACAAGTGCGCTACTATGTCACTCATCGATCCGGTAACTTGTTGGGAAGAAGGAGGCGTAATGGGATATCCGGCAAACAAATCGTTAGTAACTCTGTCAAGTACTATTTAAAATTACTTAACTTGAAACTCGGGACCAGCTGTTTTGACTCAATGATATCCAGGTGTGATATCCACTTTGGTTATTCCAAAAAACGATGCGTCATAAATGGCGAGTGTTTGCTGGCAAAACAGCTCAAGTGGTTTTCCTCACTGAGTGCTTGAGTTTACATTATCGAAGGGGAAGAACAACTTAACTACGATTAATCGAAGATTCCTATCGAATCAGCATGATCGATAAGACCTAACGTTAGCATCGAGCGGCAATACGGATTCGCAACTCTAAACTGGAGTCGAGCAATGAAGGGGCCAGCTGAAAAACCTTGATGCATTTTTTGGACTTCGAAATTTTTGCAGATAAGTTGTTTTTCTTCGTAGACTACACTACTAAGTATAGTGGAGATTCTTCGTAAGAGGGAATTTGAAAAACTTTCTGCAGGTCGAAACTTCCATTAACGAATTTTTCATCAACAGCTGCCTCTTTATCTCTCTGTTTGCTGACGTTAGCCTCCTTCCTCTTTGTGTGCTCCCGGTAGTCATCTTCTTACCCAACTGCACTTGGACAGTTCTGCCTCTAAAGAAAAGTACTTAACTGCAATTTTCCACCTTTAGAAGTAAATCTATCTAAGTACCCCTGGGCATTTTTGCCTCTAAGAATAAGCTATTTCTGCCCTCTGTGATTTACACATACACTGCAAACCATGGAAACCATCATCATAGGACTTGGGTATTTCTACCACTAAAATGTATCATCCTACTTGGTTGGGTACTTTTACCTTTAACCCCTCGATATATTCTTTAAACAAATAAGAACGTGAGTAAGCAGTACTAATCATTATTCCACTTGTAGGCATCAAGGGATATTCTACGTTCAAACTGGAGTTCGCCCTCCGTACCACACAGCCTCATCACGCAAGGAACAGGAGCTGGCGGACATAGAAACCTTAAATCCAATAGCTTGGGTAGCAGGGAAAGACGATTTACAATAATCGATGAAGAAACGGATTTAATGTGTGTCACAGTGATTTTAACAAAAAACTCTGTTAGACGAATCTGCCTAAAATATTCTAACATACGTACTGTAAGAAACCTACTCCTGTTCGAGTCTTATTACCATTGTAGAATAGTTAATCATTATCACATTTTGTGGGATACCTAGAACTCCTGCTTTCTGTTACAATAATAAAATTTTATTCAAGTTAAATAAAACAGGAAGATATGATACCAATCCATCATCATTAGGAATGACCTCGGCTTCGGTTAAATAGGATATTCGTTTCTATGATAGCATTTGGGACTGTTTTCAGGAAACCTGTGAAAATATCATCAAAATCGAAGTTACGGGTCAGGGATTTAACATTTATGCCCGCACATAGTCGTATTCGCGTATGAGCGCAATTATTGATGCCGCCATCGATCCTACGAACCTCACCGCGTTTGAAATGGCCTTTCAGTGATCGTTACAAGTGAGTAAAAGCAGACGGAGATTCGTGATGACACGAGCAATAGAAACGTTTGCAAATGGGCAATGAAATCCTTGAATATATATTCGGTCGATGGAAATTCGAATGGTAATACTGTTTCGTGTCAGATGGTCATCCTTAAATTTTACTCCGATTTGAGTAATGGTAGAATCTGCACAACACATAAACTTTGTCGTAATTATTCAATCAATATCTTCTACCGAATAATTCACCCTATTTCACCAACATTTGAAAGTAGTTTATAAATCTTGTGAATACAAAATGAGGGAGCTTTGCTTCGAATTCTGTTGGCAGAAGTTATTTACGGGTTTTGCATCCAGCGGGGTCATAAAAACGGTATAGACATGAACTTAGGGTACCAACGTAATGAGTTGTCTGCTGAACATTTTCAACTGATTCTTCTGCTAGTTATGAGCTCAGAAAGGTATTTCCTTTAGGTTGTTTGAAGTCAGTTGAATATGCCTTCAAAAGCCTATCTAATCAACCGTCGAAATTAAGTCCAGGACCTCGGGGAATGAAGGGATGAAAAAGAAGGAAGAAGACCCGAGGTTAGGGGAAAGATGGTGATGAGCCGGAAGTGGGGAATGGGACGGGGCCAGGAGCAGTTTAATTGGGGATAGCGAACCAGAGGCCAAGGAGAGAGGGGATGGATTTGCAACACAAAGAGTTAATAAGAGTCGGGCGGAGGTCGAAAGACTTCCAAAGACCTTCTTCCAACAGAAGGAGCAGCGTTGGGGGGACAGGAACAGACGAGCTCAGAGGAAGGATCCACAATGAAAAATCCTAGCGGTGGATTCTACAAGCATTAATATTGATGTTGCCCTGGTTACTATTGCGATTTAATTACAGGAAAGCGCGCTTGTTATTCACGCAATCAACTTCAAAGTGCCTTCTGAGACCTACCGCTTTTCCCCTTCATTTCGTTCCTTCTTCGGAATATTTAAACCGCTTCGAGATCCCCCTCAGCTTCTCGTTACCTTTCCATACAAATGATGACATTAATAATTTGGATGAAAGCTGCAATTTTTTTCAGCGTAGACTCCAATGAGAGAGGGTTGTCAGTGAGATGTGAAACTGCTCGTTCAATTTACGTGAACCTAATAATTTGCACGTTCTTGTAACTAATAGTTTGGGCACTATTAGGCTTGTCACGGTGTCAAGAATCCAGGATTTGTGCACTGGTATGAGCCCTTAACCAGCCGGTCACCACACCGAAAGTGTGCAAACGATAATAAGGACGCCTTCAGGGCGAAGCAGCGCCAGAGCATCAAATCGTGCATAATTTCAAAGTGAGTTTACGCACACTCTCACTCTTGGTCCCGACCTACGATTTTAGTACTTAGTATAATGCCCATCAATTCAACGGTGAGTCGACCCAACGTGTAAGTTTAGAAAATTCCTGTGATACATGAACTTTCTTTAATTCAATTAAAAACGAGAACAGATTTTTTCCGGGCGTATTTAACTTTAATTCCAGCTCTAACGTTTGAAAAAAAAAAAAACCTCGTTTGCTCTCCCTCAGAGCAGGTGACCGTCCTTAATCTGAGAATCCGCGTGCCTAACTAGAAAAATCCTTCCCCCGGTAGTAAATCCCAACTTAATGATTTGTAGCTTTCTCTATAATCCCCGGAGGGGGTAAATTAATCTACTCGGAGGTGGCCCGGGGCCTCCCAGAACTGAAACTCTCTCACAAAGATTAAGAAACGACGGCGAGAGCGTACGAAAAAGAAATCTTGGAAGCTAGTCAAACTTAACCGAGAGGGCTCTGATCCACCCCACAAGGGATTAAAATAGGGCCTCAAGAAACTTGAACCTTTTACTTTGTAAGTCAACTCAAATACTTTAATTAATCCCACCCTTAATCCCCCGCATTCGACCGCAAGAATCTCAATTTGTTCAAGTAATTACGTTTTACAGGATTAGGCAAAATGGTTTATCTACTTCCATATTGCGAGGCTTCCTTCCAGAGCGATTTAGCGTAATAGCTGACCGGTAATTATTTCATTTGGTAGTGTTTACGCAGGAGCTTTCTAAAATATTCAATTTTTGATATTTGAATACTTGAGTTAGCGGTATACATATTATATAAGACCCTAGGCGGCTTGAAGGGGCTTATATTAGCACATTATCAAATCCAAAGCTATGCAGCATGTCTTTAAGAGCGAATTTTCGAAGAAATAACTGATTTTATGTAACATGTCTCTATTTCTTACCGAGTAACACCTCAGTTTGGAGATTCATATAAGATCTTCAGCTCCAGTTTGAGGGCGGAATAAGATATCGCAATTCAGACTTCACCATCGTGTTCACCGTAAAATAAACCTTTCAAATGTGGTGTAAATTGTTAGACGGCTTTAGACGGTTTCATTTTTGGAAACTACGGGTCATTTATCCCCCCTTAAAACTCTTCTAAATCCCCTTTAGAGTGGCCCAATTCTGCCCATCTACGGACTCAGCCTTTCGATTGCCAGGGCGGATTTTTGTGCAAATTTCACCCCTGCAAGAAACCAAGATGTAAACTTTGTGCAATAGTGTTGGACGGGCCGCAGTTCACATCATCAAATACTCCTAATACCTCTTAATTTTTGGAGCCTTTTGGCAGTTTTAAAAATATAGGACCGAAAAATAACCCTTCCTTTTCTTCGAAAAAATGTAATTCGCAGATATAGCAAAACTTAACTACTCATTTCATAATAATTTAATCAATTAGCTGTAGATAGTACGGGGTAGTAATGATTTACCTGATAGTATTCGTGTATTCTATTCCTTTGATTTCAATACAAATAATTGTGCTGCACTATGCAGTGGAATGTGTCATTTATCTAAATAAATGCTGCTTTGTAAGCTATAAGAACGACATTTAAAAGGAAAGGTGAATGGCGGTGTTGGGGTGGGGGAGATATACTGCATTACCTTCACCTGTCACTAATTGTAATAATGTCAGCTAAAAGTGGGGGAAGGATGGCATGACGAGGAAGAAGGGCGTAGAGTGTGGGGCTAAAGCTGAAGGGATTGTAATTGATAGGTCTGGGCGAGGCTTCGCGCCTTCGCCATTAATCAAGAACTGCCTCCAGTATTAAAGGATACCCCTTACCGCCTCCACTCACCCCATTACCGTCTCCTTACCCTGCCTATGCTCCTGACTTCATCAATCATACATCAGGTAGGTACCACCCTACCAGGTACACCCTATACCGGCTGAGGTGATGCGATTGAAAATAAGGTTGAAAGAGTACCATCTGTATCCAAGGAACCCCGCTTTATATCATATATCCCAGTGAAGAATTATCGGCAATTTCTCCCGGACCGGTATATACACTGTGAGTAGGTATAACGGGACAAGTCTATCACTATCCGTGATGAATCGCCCACTTATTGGACAGCAGATACATCGATTGGGCTTGTTATTGGCTGCTGGGACCCTTAGTTGGAGCAGGAAATAGATTCCCGTCTTCACTCCTCCAACTTTGAACGTAGAAACAATCCAACTCCAATTAGACGAATCCACGCTTATCAGACGTTGTTCTAGGTTTAATGAAAGTACAGTTATCAATACAAAATGGATTTCCATCAATGTTTATATAAATGTGAGGTACAGATGAATGATGATGTTACTGTGTTGTACTCATTAATTATTGGTAGTCACTGACTACCAACCATTACAGACTTTGTTGATTGACGACAATAAAAAACTTCATTCACTTTTCTGCATTCAACCCACGTGTTCTCATTCCTTATGATCTCAACATAACAGTCACCTATTGTACAATCTAAAATACTGCTGTCCTAAACACAAAGGTGATGCTTGCAAGGTGATTTTCGGGTTTTTGCAGATATAGAATCTTTAAGAGCTTCTCCATCTTATAATTATGCAAAATCCACCCTAACTCACCGCTAGGGCATCAAAAAACGACAAGGAAGATGGACGTATCTCAAAAACTGTGTCACATCTTAAGTCTAATTTTCCTAATAAAAAAGCAGTATCCTTTGAGGTACCTACGCCTTTCTTGCCTAGTATTTTGTGAGAGGCGGCGGAGGCTTCAGCGTTTCATACATTTTTTGTTTTCCTCTGAAAAAAGATCATAGTGGAGTGGCTTTTTAGCGAATTTTCGAAGAAAAGGAAGCTATTCTGCCGTGCTAAGCAAGAGTGCAGTAACTCCACTTTTGGACGGTTTTGAGTTAGAACGCTCTGGAGGCTTGTTGGTAGGCAATATATCATATAAGTGCGAAAAAGGCGGGGAAAATGCACGTTTTCCCACTCAATTTGGTTACGATTTTTGCATTAAAGTCACCTCTTTAATGAAATGCTAAGTTAAAATGCAGTACCCTCAATTACTACGCTATACTGCAGTATTTCCAGGCCATATTTTTGGAGCTACTTCAGTTGAGCGTAGCAAAGGGATTTACTGCGAATTAGCTCAGTATTCCATCATTTTTGTAGCACTTACTGCGAAATCTTGAGAACGATACTGCTTACTCATCCGCAGTCTACTGCCGCTGATGCATATACCGGCCATGCATTTCGGATGGGCCTTGATGTCACCAGCGGCTGTCCTGACCTGAGAACATGTACAGAAGATTGACTCCCAATTATTATAATTTGGACCTTCTCAATACTTTCAATATGCTTCAATTTACCTAGTTGAATATTTAATTCAGTTCCTACTTTTAATATTATTTATTTATTATTGTTATTTATTATTTATTTATTATTACGCGTATTTATTGATTATTTGTTATATTGTTGTTGTAATTATTATTTTTACAATTCATTGATTTCTCTATTATTTCTTTTGAATGAAGTCTACATGTTTTTTAAGTAGGAGATATTTTTAAGTATAAGTACTCCAAATTTTGATTTTTTGCATGCAGCAAAATTGCAAATATTAATTGTTGGATGATAGCGCACAACTCTATGGGGAACTGAAATGCAGTTGTAGCGATCGCTTACAATAGAATTTACTGCAATTTAGAGTAGAAATTAGAAGTAATTTGCTAAGCTGGAATGCAATATCTGTCCCTGTACGGAGTTACTGCAATACAGCGTAGTAACATGAAAGCTTAGGTGCAGTATCCACCAGTCCCGTTAAAATGGTTCAAAAAAGGTCATTTTTTTATACCATGGCTATTCAGCCGTCTATTATGGTTTAAAAGAAGGTTTTTCAAAGTTGGCAAGGCACAAAATAGAAAAAACGATTTTGCTTTGGAATCCACAACGAAAAGACACCAAAAATTATATGTATCTCCAATATGATCTATAGGTATTGCCGTTCTAGATGACATTAAATGTGATCTAGCTTTTTTTCATTTTTAGGGTGAGAGAGATTGGAAGTGTGTGTGTGTGTGCGGGGGGGGGGGGGGGGAATTGAGTGAGGTACCCCTATGTCCAGAGCCACGCTACGCTCCTGATCGTAATTAATTTATTGTTAAATAGTAAAAATATAATATATTTTTACTATTATATTATAATCTCATCCAATCAATACAGATGGTCGTCGCATTTAAATTCGTACAGTTTCACGAAGAAAGAATTTGTTTTCCATTTTCACTTGAAGAAAAACAAGATCGTGGGGTTGTTGAGGACCCCACCAGGCATTCGGAGGGTTAAATAAAATAGGAGCTTAAATAAAATCAGATGGTGAGTACATGTTTATTTTAATGAGTTTATATAATAATAGTAACAAGACATTGCAATTATATTATTTATATTTAATATATACATAAATATTATATATAAATTATATGTATTCTTCATCCAGAATCAATGCAACAATCGCAAGTTCATCCTCTGAAAAGTTTGCCATTTCGACATCAAGTTAACACAACTGCACTGTCAGAGCGTGGAGAAAACACTGTGAGCTCACGTCAGCGAGAATCGCTGTCACGTCACGGCGCTGTCCCTGAATCGGCCTGGTGGCCTGAATGGTGTGATACACTTCCAATTGCTCTCACTTGGAAAACGAATTCCCAATTATTGATCAGCTCAGTATCAAACTATGAAGAGCGTCAAGTCGAAGGCGTATTGGGCGGCCTCCGCAGCTACGTCCTATAAACGAAATCAAGTTTTAATTTTTTTTTACGTAACAACTTCGCCAACTAGAATATATTCCGAGCTCAAACTCAATTTCCAAGGGAAAAACGGGAGAGGAAAAAGACAGGACAGCCGCGTCTCTTAATTGCCCGACGTTTTATTCCTTCGCGAAGGCGATCCCTCGGATGGCAGCGCCGCTTCCCAAGTTCCTTCGGTGCAAAACTTCTGTGACGGGGACCCGTGATCGATCCTCATTCTAACTTCTGCCCGATAAAACCAACTCTGGCTCGGAAACTGTTTAGCGACGGAGTTTTTTTTGTTTTTTTGTTTTTACTTTTTGTCTCTCTTAACCGGTCGCGGGCAGAGGAGGAGGTGGAGGAACACGAAATGGCGAAGGCTGCGGGATCAACTCAATTTCGGTCTATTTGAGAAATGATTGGTTCGTTCGTGCGAGGGCACGTTGCACCACTTTGTTACCACTTACGTTTAACCTCAGATGAGGATTGTAGCTGTTACGATTTTTTTAAATCGATATATATAGGTACATAATATATATTTGTACATAATAGGTACATAATTTATATAAGTAATTACATAAAAAATCGATATATATTTGACATAATATACCAAATATATATTGACCGTTTTTGGTTTATTGTCTTCAATAATAAACCATTGGAATCGACCAAAGAAAAAACATTTTATTTGGAGGGCTGTAGGAGGTTTGCTGTGAAAGAAAGAACGTTTTCCAAGCTATCGGCTTTATTAAGCCATCTTCAGGGCTCTAACACAGAACGACAACGTGCTGATGACCCGAAAAATGAAAGTCTGACAAGTGAGACCTCATTTAAAAGGTTTTTACACGCTGAATTCGATCGTGAAGTCAGAATTGCGATAGCTTGAACTTGAGTACTTTGAAGATGAAGAATACGTTTTTCCTGTTGAGTCTGCTCTAATCTGATAAAAGAATGAGATATCACAGTTCTGACTTCACCGTCGTGTTCAGCGTTGAAATGTCCAAAAGCTTAGTGTGGTTTTGGGGAGTTATTTGGGTTTTTTTTGGGGGGGAGGTTCACCCACAAATTCATAAATACCAAAAATGAAACGTTCTGTCAAGTGACTCCTTATTTCAAAGGTTTTTACACGCTGAATAAGATGGGGAAGTCAGAATTGCTATATCTTATTCCGCTCTCAAACTGGAGCACTTTGAAGATGAAGAAACGTGGTTGTTATTTGAGATGTTCTTTAATGGAGACGTTTTACATAAAACCAATTATTTCTTCAAAAATTCGCTCTTATAGTCATGCTACATGACTAGGGATTTTTTTACTCTATTACGTTCTATACGGAAACGACTGACATGTCTAAATAGACACTTGGCTACACAATATCAAAATCAATCGATCATGCAGAGGAGACAGTCAAGTTGCACTGATAAAATTACCACATAAAAAGTTTGAACTCTGCAAAACCAGCTCCAGAACAAAATCTTGCTAACAATAGATTTTCTACAGTTGCCACCTGATCAAAAATTTTGAATTGCGTCAAATTTGATTGAATTCAATGAGTGAAGTCCCATTTTCAGCGCACAACAGTTTGGACCACTATTTGTAAGTACCACTAAGTATTTGAAATGACGACCTGCGGTTGGTCTCATTCGTTATATGGTCAGTAACTTTGTTAATACCGATCGTTTTTATATATAGGAAACTTCCCACTCTCGTTGATTAAATTAAAGGAAAAATGGTTCAAGTATCTTGCGGACTCGAAAAACAGAAGAGAATTTCATTGCGATGGATTGATGTGGAAACAGCGAAACACTACTTCTATTCAACCAAATAAGTAATTAGTAATCTACATTAGATCCATCAACTAATTGCATTAACACTACTGATGTACCTAAACAAACTATAGTGTGAGGAAGCTTAATGGAGGATCTTGATAAAAGTTTCAGTTTGTTTCATGTCCTACGCTACAACCACTTTGTTGAACTGTAAGGGGTTTTTTAAAAATTTTATGATACATAAAAAAATATAAAATTTGGATACATTTAAATCTACGAACAATTTTCTGTGCTACTGAGTACCCTAAAGAAACTTGTAAAAAAGTGGTTGCTAAATAAAATGTGGTTTTGGTTGTTATTCAAATTGTAGACAATTCTAACATTTTTAGAAGACACTTGCCTGGCGTGCCACTTCCCCCTGAATAGTACAGTGATAACCTGGTGTCCTGGTATGTTAAAAATTTCGAAGGGTTCAGGAATGTCAGGACAGCCATCCAAGGGAATGCCATCTTCCTGCAGCTTCTACTTTTGGAATCTAAGACTGTACCGGCCACAACAGAGGAACTCCAGTCTCAGGGGGTACTCCTGACGACATCCCTCGAGAAAATGAAGGAGATCGCCAACGCAGACTACCCAGGAGCCATCGGAAAAAAGATCAAGGCCAAAAATACAGGCCGTTCTGCAGAGGAATTGCGGCTGTGAAGAAATCACGAGTATAGCTGCGAGTCTCGAAGGAAAATAATCATCTCTCAGGGACGACTGGAACTCTAAAGGCGTCCTTTCGATGAAGTACGCGACTGATGTTGAGAGATCCTTCTCTAAATTAAAATAAACCCTGAGCGATCGTTGAATGAATTTCACCATAGAAAACTTTGGTGCCCACTTGAAGCTGTTTTATAATTGAATTTAAACTTTGTAAATACATGTAAATATATTGTAATTAGTTTACCTACATAAAGTCGTTTATACGCGTTAAATTGCTTGTTTTAATGGTTTAACACGGTTGGGAGGGGTGGAAAGTTGAAAATTTAAATGCCACATTTCCACATTTCGTAAAAACGGGCCACATTTTGATGGACTCTGGTTATGAATCTTAGCTCGCTGGTACAGATATACCATTCTGTCCATTTTTGTGTGGGTTACTACCTAAACAACCCCATGGTGGATTGAGTGCAACAAGACCCTTCATGCGAGAGATACATGAATAACCAGAAAATATACAACACACCGAAAACACGGCTGTAAGCCCTGCAAGTGGGTATATTCATACCAAGGGATTTAAAGCCTTTTAATGAAAAAAGCATACAGACGAGCCCCGAGGTAATAATCGGTTTCAAGTTTTAAATCACTCCATAAACTTCTTGCCTCTAATGGAAGTCAGCCTGTGGACATTTAATTTAGAGCCGTGAAAGGGGGTTTTAATGGGGGCGGCAAGGGGGTGCCAAGTTTTTTCCTTCTTGGAAGGGCAGTATTTGAGCTGTAGGGGGACGAGATCGCGCGTGCTAATCAACTTTTTGGAAGAATTTTAAATATCATTAAAATTTTAAAATTCAATTTGACATATTTCTCACGAATGGGAGATTTATTTCTATCGACTTATTTAACATTGGACAACCCGTTTTGGGTTGCGGATGTCGGGATTGGAATCAGCTGCCGTATTTGTGCCGCAGGGCTGTTGAGATGTGGGGGAACTATGCGGAGAGTGCTAATTTCTTTCGTAAATAATTTTTATTCCGTCGCGACATAATTAAACCTATTCAAATTATGTCCCGTTGTAAATTTACCCAAACAAAGCCTACAACATACCTACATCCTACTTACTGCAACATCCTACAACAAGCCTAGAACCTACTTACTGCCTCCTTTTAGTAAACAGCCAATGCTTATTCGCTTTCGGGGAAGTCTCATGTCTACCACCCTGATAGCGCTGCTATCCGTTCCATACACATAGGGGGTCAGCCATTATAGAAGCTCCAAGATATCCCATAAGAAGAAGGTTACGAGCAGGTTATCGATATTCATCGAAAGGTTATCAAAATTTATTTGAGATCCTGCTTGCTCATTTTACATGTTTTAACTGCTGTTTTCATTTTACGGTCTATTAGCCTTCCAAAAAGGCCCCCCTCGTCTCATTTTTTAATAAAAATATTTAGATACAATTGTATTGTGTAAAAAATGTATTTTATGAATTTCAAAAACCGGGCGACGAAGTGGCATTTTCTCATTAGTATAGTGAATTTAGAAATTTATATCAAAACTCCATTCAATCTCTGCCTGAGATATCCTCCAAAAACCTTCCAACCGAGGACCTGCAGGTCCTTAAGACCCATAAATATGGGCCCCACGTATGAGATATTGCAATTCTGACTTCACCATCGCGTTCAGTGTTGAAAAATCGATAAACTGAGTGTTACTCGGCAAAAAATGGAGACGAAATTCCTCATTCCGGTCTCCAATTTTTCTAAATTTGTTAGGCTCCAGTTTGAGAATAGAACAAGATTTCGTAATTCTGACTTAACCAACGTGTCAGCTTAAAAAAAAACCTCTAAAATAAGGCGTCACTTGTCAGACTATTTCATTTTTGGGTGATCCCCCCCCCCCCTAAAACCACCCTAGCAAATAAATTCTAGGGTAAATGATTTTTTCGAACCTCAGACTCAGAGTCGGTGTCGAAAAATACATAGGAATACACTATTCTGGTCTCCGGAATTTGATATTTTTTTCATTTGTGGGGCTGTGTTATCTGACCGTGTGGACCCACCCTTATATCCAAACAATATCCAAATTGAAATGGTAGAAATAATTTTCAATCAGTCCTTTGCAGCGGTAAACACACTTACATCACACAATTTTTCATCTTTCAACTCCTAGTTTCTAATTGCTTCTCTGATTCTATGTTATAAATTTCTCGATAAACGTTTTTCATTAATCCAAAATAATATTCATAATATGAATATTATGTGTATAGAAAAAAAACGCTGGAATAACCCTTTGTTGGTAAATGGTAGTCGAGGACTAGAGTGAGTGAGAGAGTGGAGCTTGAGGCAACCAGATATCGATAATTTTGAAGATATCGAAACCCTCGTATCGGGTACAAATACTGGAAATATCGAACCATAATATCAGTTTGTCATAGTAATATCGTCACTAAGTACTCACACCTCGGATGCCAATGACAGTGACAGTGACACCCTTTCAAAGCACCGGTTCCTTCGGCACATTCTGGAATCAGCACGAATAACGTACGAAAAAGAAAGGAGAGGCCGCTGCCGAGTGACCGTAATGGAATATAGAGTAGACCGTAAATCTTGCAAGTCGCTCTAGGGTTATTTGTATCGAAGGCCCGATCAAGCGTTTGATTGCAGTTTAATGTGACATGATCTACACAACAATAGATAATCTACAGCGGGGCTCGAAATGGCTGGCGAAAGGCTTTTCAGAGCCTCCCAAATCTCAACCAACCAAAACACCATTAGGCTTCGATTTGTATGTTTTTCCCCCTCGAGGATTTTGAAGAGAGGATCGTGGAGTAGAATCGTTTTGACAACTCAATATTTTAGGCACCCGAAACTGAGAGCTCGGATAAGAGGATACTACGAGTAATTACACAAAGGCGGTGCATCATTTCTATTAGTTTCTGTCTTGATTACTGCATCCCTATTGTAGGAGTAAAAATTCCGACAAACGCCATTCTTCATAATTGTTCTCATAGTTTTCAAAAGTGATGTTGTGACAGTTTAGGGTAAAGGTTACGTTACCAGGAAATGAATACTTGGAGCTGGTCGTCATGAGAGATGTCATACTTTGTTTGAAGAGTGAAGGGGAGGAATCTTCTTGTATGTACATGAGGATAGAACTGAATTTAGCTGGGAAAAACTCTGCAAATTCTTGACACAACGGTTTATTATCTTCCTTGTGCAGATCACCCTTCTGTCTATACCAGACTGTGTTGCAAATCGGCACCATACCATATTCTCACCGTACTCATACCATTTCTTTCCTATCATACCGTACTGTACTATACTAAATCATACATACAATAATATACCATACCATAGTCATACCATGTCGTACCAAAATTCGTTTTGAACCCCTTCCCTTTGAAGCTCGTGCGTCATAGCTTCTGACACCACTAGTTGTCTCCTGCCAGCCGTCTTACGTCATCCGCTCGTGCGTCATAGGCTCTGACGTACTTGTTGGCCACCTGCCAGCCGTCTTACGTCATACGCTCGTGCGTCATAGGCTCTGACGCACTAGTTAGCCTCCTGCTAGCCGTCTTACGTCATACGCTCGTGCGTCATAGGCTCTGACGCACTAGTGGCCTCTTGCCAGCCGTCTTACGTCATACGCTCGTGCGTCATAGGCTCTGACGTACTTGTTGGCCTCCTGCCAGCCGTCTTACGTCATACGCTCGTGCGTCATAGGCTATGACGTACTTGTTGGCCTCTTGCCAGCCGTCTTACGTCATACGCTCGTGCGTCATAGGCTCTGACGTACTTGTTGGCCTCCTGCCAGCCGTCTTACGTCATACGCTCGTGCGTCATAGGCTCTGACGTACTTTTTGGCCTCCTGCCAGCCGTCTTACGTCATAAACTCGTGCGTCATAGGCTCTGACGTACTAGTTAGCCTCCTGCCAGCCGTCTTACGTCATACGCTCGTGCGTCATAGGCTCTGACGTAATGGCCCGCCGGTCGCTTGTGTTCTGACGTGATCTGAGGGAAAGGGTGAATCAAGGGAACAAATTTTTCCCGTTTCATTCATGTGCCAAAGCAAAGACATGAAAATGTCAAAAAATTATGTAAATAGGTACCTAAGCCCAACTGTAATGTCAATTTTCTGACAATGAGTTTTCGACTATTGTTTTCATACCTTTTTACTTAAGTACTTATTGCAATTTGAGACTGATAATGAGCTGTTTGCAAATAAAAAGTCTGATAACTACTTTATTACATCTTATTAATCTATTTTCAAGTTCCGATTCACAGTTGAATGTATTTTATTTAGATGTCGTAAAATTCGAAAACGATGGAATGACGAAACCTGTCGACTACTGACTCAAGTGATACTGTCGACTTCTAACACATGTAGGTCGACTACTAGTGCAAAACCATGTCGACTACTGAAGAAAATGTTGGTCACTGGTATCGACTACTACCTAGAGCAGGGATGGCCAACTTCTTTTGCCCAAAGGGCCACTTCCATACTTTCGCTAAAAGCAGGGGCCGCACAAGAACTTAAAGGGAAATTTAGGCTGTATAAATTAATGTATAAACAAATGCTATGGATATTGAACATACTTTAATGTTGAATATATATCATAATAATATTATGATATATATTCAACATTAAAGTATGTTGAATATATATCATAATATGATATATATAATAATATAATATTATTATAGTGGAGGTTGTTTTGACTAGGAAACAGTAGATTGCGGGTAAGGATGACCAATACTAGTCGTTGTTATCATTCGTTGTTATCATTCGTTGTTATCATGTAAGTTCATAACTAGTTTGTAAGTCACCATTTCTATTTAACCCTTTATTCCATTCATATAATAACTCTCCCATATTTTTGTTTGTAGGATACATGATTAGGTTCGTGTTCCACGATCGAAACGTCGTAACAAAACCGAATGATAACAACGATTAGTGTTGGTCATCCTTACCCGCAATCTATCATATTATATATATGTACTAATCATATTATATATTATATAATATGATTAGTATATTATTATACTAATCATTATATATTATATAATATGGTTAGTATATTATACTAATCATACAAGAGTTGAGCAGAACAAAATCAACAATTTTACTGAAAAAAAAAAAAAACCACTAGTGAGAACACTGAGGGCGGGCACAATCGTTCACAAGTTTGTCAAAATCAATTCTTGTCGAGGTGGTGGCCACTTGAAGCAAATCTTGAAGATGGTTGCCTGTAAGTCTGTTACGGTGAGTTGATTTTATAAATTTCATCGAGGAAAAAGTGCTCTCACAAATGTAGGCGCTTCCAAACATTGAAACAATTTTTTTACCAAAATCACGTAGTTTGGGATATTTGTCCTCAGGCAGCCTACACCAGAATTCGACACCAGTTTCTGGTCTTTTCTGGAAAACTGGGTCACTTTGCAAATCAGAGAGCTAAAAAATATCTACCGTACTAATACTTTTAAAAAGTTGTTCGGGGGCCGCATAAAACCTAACCGCGGGCCGCAAGCGGCCCGCGGGCCGCCAGTTGGCCATCCCTGACCTAGAGCATTGGGATTTTTTACAAAACTTGTTTTTCCCTTTTCAAACCATGTTGAATAATATTTCCCGCTGCCAGGTCTTTTAGGGAAGGATCTTGGGTACACAATGAACAGGTTTGCAATGAGAAATAGTTGATAATAATAATTAATCTAACATTTAGGATCTAGACATTTAGACCTAGTGATCTAGACAGAAGGGTGATCTGTGCAAAGAAGATAATGAACCGTTGTGTCAAGAATTTACAGATCACCCTTCTGTCTAGATCACTAGTTCTGAATGTCTAGATCCTAAAATTTAGATTAATTTAGATTAACATTTAATGTTAGATTAATTATTATTATGAATTATCACTAATTATTAATAAGTTTATCAAGTAGATACCTAGCAAAAATTATTATAATTTATTGTTAAATGTTAATAATTTGTATTTAATTAATACGATATAATTCTAGGGTTTTTAATACTTTTTAATTTTTCTATAAAAGAAGTATGTACCTACCTACCAACAAACATTCGAAATTACCTTCATTTCCGTAGCACGAAACGTACCTCAGAACAACAAACTCGACATCACTAAAACCATATGATGTTCTAAACAGCTAGTTAGTATGAAAATCGAGTCGACCTGTATTTAATCGACCTGTATTTCAACCGTTTGATTCAAGATCGCGTCGACAGGCTCAACCTTTGAGCCGTCATTGTGAACGAACGGCTGGTCGTACAAAGCTGCGGATGGTCTTAAAAAATTCTACGGAACAAACTCTATCTAAATATGAAATAAACCTACTGAAAATTATTATAATTTATTGTTAGGTATTGATAATTCGTATTTATTATTAATAATAATTATTATTAATTATGATTAATTAATACGATATAATTCTGGGGTTTTTAATACTACGTCGGTAATAATTTTTCTATAAAAGAAGTACCTACCAACAAACATTCGAAATTACCTTCATTTCCGTAGCACGAAACGCACCTCAGAACAACAAACTCGACATCACTTAAGCCATATGATGTTCCAAAGAGCTTGTTAGTATGAAAATGGACCTGTATTTCAACAGTTTGATTCACGATCGGGTTGTGAGGCACAATCTTTGAGCCGTCATTGTGAACGAACGGCTGGTCTTACAAAGCTGCAGATGGTCTTAAAAAATTCTACGGAACAAACTCTATCTAAATATGAAATAAAAAACATACCGTTTGATGGGAATTTTTCGAGATATGGAATTTTCAACATTTCAAAATTCGTTTTGAACCCCTTCCCCTTGACCTAGGGTTATGAAAAGTTTCGTGGATCATTGTGGGGCTGGTCCAAACCCAGAAACCAAATTTCGTAATTTTAACTCAACGCTAACTGGGCAAAGTGCCTCGGACGGCGGACGGCGGACGGCGTACGGCGGACGGCGTACGGCGGACGGCGTACGGCGGACGGCGTACGGCGGACGGACGGATTTTTTTTTATTCGATTTTCTGAATCTACGTATCTTGAAACGTAAACCAACAAATTTTGAGGGGGGGTTAAAATTTTTTTTTCTTTGGGCGATTCCAATGGTTCATTATCGAAGATAATAAACCAAAAGAGGAAGAAAACTTACATCGAGTTGGATAAGAAACTGGAAAGAACTGTGAAGAAGTATGAAGAAAATGGTGGCATCAAAGCGTGTTTAAAGACAGTTTCATATCTACAAAAACTTGGCTAGACCTTCTTTCAAGAAGAAAAGCAAGACCCGAAAAGAATGTAAATAGTTACAGTTAATATTGACGAAGCTAATTCATGCTGATTTAAAACAAGCCCAAGTATACCGTAAATATATTTAAAAAGTTAACATTGACGAAGCTATATTCAAGCTGATTTTAAACACGCCTAAATGATTAAAACTATTTAGTAATTAATCATTTAGCCAGTCCACAGCCTGGATAAAGTGTGATGGGAATCAGAAACTAATGTATTCAACTTTTATTTTCTGTATTTTCTGTGATTTTTAAAAAAAGCTACAATGAATATATTTTTGCCTGTAATTGCGTTAAATTTCGATCAAAGCCGAAAACAGATGTCACCACTTGAATCAGCGTTGGAAAAAATTGAATATTTATGTGCCACACCTGGGGTTTACAATAATCCATTTTGGTGACTTAGCAACTTTGCGCGCTCGGTCCACGGGTTGCGCGCTACAAAAAAATCGAATGAGAGGTCAAATTTACATAGAGTTCCACGCAGAATCCGAATCTGCAACAAAAAAGGGGGTTCCCATCTGGAAAAAAAAACAAAAAAACAAAAAAAAAAAAACAAAGTTAATGCGCATTGCACACAGTTGCGCAATTTTATCATTCTTGAAAACAACAAAAACAATTATGAAGAATGGCGTTCGTCCGAATTTTACTCCGACAATTGGAGAAAATGAGGGGGGGGGGGAAGCCTAACTCGTGGACCACCCTGTATCTGTATATCTTCCGAGTCCCATAACAAGACAAAATAAATGAAGTTTTCAGCGGATTTAGTGTTGAACGCTACATCTTTAGTGACATAGTAGCAGTGTTTTGAACACAGAGGTAGAGTTTTTAATTTAGTCAGTTGAAGAATAGTCTCAGCATACACTTGGGAAGTAGGTACACTTAGGGAAATGGGTCCCTAGAGCGTTCAGGTACGCGATTACATCCACGTGGTACCTACATCCTGCATTTGTTTGTAGGTACATAACTGTATGAAATGAATCTAAACATCTAAAGTCGATGAACCGCCGTGAGTAAACAGCGATGCTGTTAAAATGTCGATAGCAAAAAAGACGTTAGGTCGAACAGTGTTGAAGGTTCCATTCATTTTGAGTGGCGACGAGAAACTGAGTTTGAGACCACCGCTTGTTCAAGTGATGTTGAAGTGGGGGGTAAGTGACTAAATTCCCTGTAGGAAAGTGGGCGGTTACTGGTAAGAGGTTAAGAGGTTATAGATGACGAGGGTGGGATGCTCTCGTTGATGGTCATTACTCCACAGAAGAGGAGAATCCATTGTTCCCGAGCAATAATGAAGGGGCAGCTTACAGCTACGGGTTATGGAGGTCTTGAAAGGTGAAAATTGATCTGATTGGAAGAGAGATAGAACTTAGTGGGCAACGGCTCACATCGTATCGTGTAATCATACATTTAGCGGGCGTAACCAAGATTGATTATAACCAGTTCACATAAACGAACCGCTTATCGACCAAACTTGAACGGATTGAATACATACGGAGTTTGGGTTCCAAGTTGGTACTACCAACATGATCGATCTGCAACCGCACTGACACCACTACTGACGAGTGCTACATTCGGCTTCCTCGAAAATACCACTAAACTGATGGAAGAGTTTCATACCGTTCTCAAACTTGAGTTTCATTCCGTTTTCAAACTTGAGTACTTTGAAGATGAAGAATACGTTCTTCATGTTAATTCTGCTCTAATCTGATAACTTATTGTGCGCTACAACATCTTTTCAAATCTATGCTCAAATTTTCAAATGCTATCTCGGGGTTTAATGATTCAAATATATGAATCCATCATGCGACCAATTGTGACGTACGGAGTGGAATGCTGGGTGTTGGAAGGTTTACCTCATTAATGCCAATGTTCGAACAACGCCGATCGGGTTCGGATATTGATTCGGTCCAACGTATCTTAAACCCACCAATTTTGAGGAGGGGTTAACATCTTCCGTTCTTGGTAAATTCCAATGGTTCCATAAACCAAGTGAGGTTTTCCCTCTAAATTGCAATGAGACCTGTAGATTTTACTGCATGTTTCTAAACTGTCTTGAGGGACAACGAGTGACGTGCACAATTAGAAACGGAAGTTAGTAGTTGTTAATATAACAATCGTCTCTAATTATCGACACTCGTTCTGCACGAAAAGAAACCGGAAATGAAATATTCAGGGAGCGGTTTTTAGAAATAAATGGAGTGGGACGAAGAAGGAGTTGGAAGGATGAAATGGATGGAGGGGGGGGGATGGAAAACAATGAAAAAGGAAATGAATAAGAAAAGAAACTAAGAAAAACCGGAAAACTCAGGGTTTTAATTAAGGTGCTCTAACCGAGACGGAGCCGTGGAATAACAAAGTCATTCAGTTGCTGTGCGGAGCGGCTGACATGCACCGTGAGCTAATTGCAGAAAGACGAGTTTTTCTAGAGGAAAATACAACCAATTCCCAGAGTTTTTACTTGGAAGGTTAAATTCGAGGGGGAATTTCGAGAGACACGAGCACTCGAAGGAGACGCAATCATTAAAGCCACAGCCACTAAACACGGCCACCGCCATTTAAAATCATACGTGTTGTGGTATAATCCATTAAGTTGCTGAAATTTTGTTTTTTCAATGGCAAACAGCTAATTTCAGTGGTTGTTTGAAGCACTCCCCGGTTTCAATCAGTTTTAGCGAATTTTGGAAGAATGTTCTCGGTCCAAAATCTTTCCGAAATTTCCGGAAAAATGTTATAAATAGGTACCAAAATCTGTTTCACACCTGCATTCACTCCCGAAAGGCAACAAAAATTATATATACAGGGTGTCTCACTTATGATCCGGAAATTTTTAACCACGTGTTCTACAACCAATTTCCAACAAAAAGTGTCCCTTAAAGTTTTTTTTAACCACCAAAAACCTGAGTTTTTTCAATGTTAAGATTTTTTTCGTGTTTTCGACCTTTGGTCACTGAAAAGGCCATAACTCCCTTAATATGAAGAGTAAAATCAAATCTAAGTTAACCGTTGGAAAGAGCGTAAAATTTTCCGTCTTTTCAGCCTCTAATAATAATAATAATTCTGAAGGGAACTTGAGAGTGAAAAATGAGCCTGAAAAAACACGTGTAGGGAAATTTTCCAGGGTGTAGGGAATTTCCATTTCAGGGTGTAGGGAATGTCCAGTCAACGGCAATACTTTGGAAATTTATTTTTTAGCGACGGCCTCCAAATCCTGTTAGTCATGCAGTACTTTTTTCCCCAAGAAAAAACCCTCAAATGTGCCTGAAAACACACGTTTTTTCGCATCAAAACTCAGTTTTCTCAAAAAAGTTCTCTCTAAAAAATAAAAACTGACTATACCGTTGGAAAGCTGAGGCTTTTGTGCATTTTTTAGGCTTACAGGCTATTACCAATCACCGAAATTGTGGAGGACTAATAATCGTTTGAAAAACAGGCAGTTTTCAAGAATTGACGAAATTAACTATTCGGGCTCATTTTTCACTCTCAAGTTCCCTTCAGAAAATTATTATTATTATTAGAGGCTGAAAAGACGGAAAATTTAACGCTATTCCCAACGGTTTACTTAGATTTGGTTTTACTCTTCATATTAAGGGAGTTATGGCCTTTTCAGTGACCAAAGGTCGAAAACACGAAAAAAATCTTAACATTGAAAAAACTCAGGTTTTTAGTGGTTTAAAAAAAAAACTTTAAGGGACACTTTTTGTTGGACATTGGTTGTAGAACACGTGGTTAAAAATTTCCGGATCATAAGTGAGACACCCTGTATATTGGAATCTATGGGAAACACCCCCCCCCCCCCCCTCATGAAACTCCTTATAATCCCCATTCAGAGTCTGTAATGACAAATATATATACTTATGTTTTGGGAGTCTTGGTGACAACTCTGAAGAACAAAATTCCCTGCGTTCTAAACAGTCCTTGTAACCTTACTTTCTGGACGTCCCTCGTATTTATTTTTGCACTCGGATGTAGAATTGAATACAAAATTGTACAACCGTTTTCTTTAAACGCGGCTGAGGAAATCGTGCGCAAAGTAAAACGAAAAACGCAGTTGTGGAAGTAAGTGAAATTTAAATCAATGGGAAGTGCCTCATTATCCGAGCATTAGTGGAAGCGTGAAGGTCTGAAAGCCCTCCCCCCCCTCCCCCGCATCGCGCGGAAGTAGTAAAAAGTGCGGGGCAATTTAATAAAACAGTGTACTTTATAAAGGGTTAGACAATGGGAAGAGCTGGAGGAAAATGGGAAAAGCGGGAGGGGCGTAAGGGGGAGCCGTGCGAGGCCCACGGGTACGGAGGCCGCAGCTCGTACCCTTCCACCCTGGATTTAGGCCATTTCCAATGATAACATAATCTGTTGTAAAGTATTACTATGAGGGGAAACGAAGTTTGCAATCTACAAGTAACGAGTTTGTACAGAAAAAAAAGAACGAAACATCAAAACTGATCTTTCGATCAGTTATCAGCAGAGACGAGTAACCATAAATCGTTTAGTTTCACGATTTAGGTCATTTTTGATAGGTCAATAAGGTCATTCGTTTTGCAGATTTAGGCCATTAATTTTGCCAATATTGCACAAATAGGTCATTCATAGGTCAATCCCCCTCATTTTCCAGAACCTAATAATCGTAATCAGTCGTGATACATTGAAAAATATACATAGAACTCCAGGAGAATAAAAAAAAGGTCCAAATTTACAAAAGACAATTTAACTTTTTATTAAATTCAATTTTATAAATACATAAATTTTTTCTAATAATAATATTAGAAAAAATTTATGTATTTATAAAATTGTATTTAATAAAAAGTTGAATTGTCTTTTGTACATATGGACCTGTTTTTGATTCTCCTGGAGTTCTATGTATATTTTTTAATGTATCACGACTGATTACGATTATTAAAATTATTATTCTGAGCATTTGTACCTATTAATTATTAATAGGTACCTACAAATGCTCAGAACTTACCGAGTTTCCACAAGGTCTGCAGAAAAGCTTCTCCCCCTCCACTGCGAAGTCTTTAAAACCCTCTACCCACTTCCGCTTAAGAGCAGCTCTGCTAGTAATTTTTGATTTTTGACATGGTTGGTAGCAGTACAGACTCACGAATGAGGAAAGTATTATACCTGGTATATCGTTCCCCAACCTGGTAGTGGGGGGAGGGAGGAGTGGAACAAGTCTAACGATGACTGGAGTGTCCATGAATAGTTCAATGAACGAGATAACGAGATCTCGAATAACTTTTCCCATGGGATTATCGCAAGGCTCTATATTCGTCACCTAATTAACGGCAGAAGAACGTGAGCAGGTAGAAAAGTTCGTTGAAAAAGAGAGTGGTCATTTCACACCCTGAAAACATCTAAAATATGTCGTTTTCACTTTTTTCGGTGATTTAGGTCATTTTTGAAAAAACCGGCACATTTACGTCATTTGCATAGGTCTTGGTCATTTAGGTCATTTAGTCGTCTCTGGTTATCAGAGGTTTTAAACTTGGAAACAGTGGGAATAAAAAAATATAAATAAACCAAAAGGGCCAAAGAGTTCTGGTTACATAAAACCAGTTATATTATCGAAAATTCGCTCATATAGCCATGCTGCATGACTGTGGATTTTTTTCTTCGCTCACGAGGTATCACATCTAGGCCGAAGAAGACCAGCGATCTGCACCGACCATAATAAACCGTCGTGGAAAAACTTTTAGTTTGCAGGGTTTTCTGTTCGGCCTTCTTTCCGTGGGAGATGATCTGAGGCATTAGTCCAACCGTCCTCGACCCCCGCGGGGCGGTTCGGGCGCCACTTTACCGAGCTCTACCTTAACGTTTCCCTTCGCCTCCTTCAACCCCCCTTTTCGTTTTCCCCCCTTACAAATGGCAGCACTCCTGGTGGCACTTGGAACCCTTTAGGCCCTTCCCCCCCACTAACCCCTCCAGCCACTAACTATAGTCTCTACCTCGCTCCTCGCCATTCCCACCATCTCTATCCGTCTAAATCTTTTCTCCTTCAGATTTCCGGTGGAGGGGGGGGGGGAGAGAAAAGGTGTGCCACCCCCCAACTCCCCTTCATTCGCCATTTGTTATAATCCCCCCCCCGCCATCCACCACCACTCATCACCGTTTTCCCCCTAAAAAAAGGGGGAAGAGATTCCTGAGATTGTTCTCTCTGCCGGGTGCTGCGAGTTGTTACTCTATTTTTCGCGACTCCATTTTCCGGAGAGAAAATACAGAGTCCCCCCCCCCCCATCCATAGTCTCTAAATCCCCCCCCCCCCCCCCACATATCTCATTCCTCATTTTATTCTTCAATCCTAAAGTTGCCTGCGTCGCACCATACGCCCAGGGCTACCAAATGGACAAAACGGAATTTCCGTACGTTGCACAGTGGAAAAAACAGACCAATTAGTGCATAGGTACATATTTAGAAGTACCTACATACATATTCATTTGCTAACTCAAATCTTTGATAACACATTAGTTGATTAATTACAAATATAAGGGCATCTGATGCCCACTTTCTCCAACTGCTTAATGCCGCTTTAACGTTAATTAGGGATATTTCAATATTCGATAGTATCGGAGGAAAGGTTTCGATGACGATATTTATCGTATAGGTCAGTATCGATACTTTTTGCAACCGATAGCATCGATCAAGAATATCGATATTTATTAAAATATCGGTTGAAAAAACATTCAATTTAAAAAAATATGTAAATAGGTACATAAGGCCCAATTGGAATGTCAATTCTCTGGCAATGAGTTTTTGACTATAGTTTTCATACCTAACCGGCCATTCACTAAAACGACTTCCCTCTCTACCTCCCTTTTTGTACCCTACCAGCTTTCTGATACTCCACAGATACCTCCTCCCTCCACCCTCCTCCCTTCTGAACATGATGTCCATGATCTTCAACTCCATGAATTGAGACATACAATTTACTACCAATCCATAATGGTAGGTATATTGGTTGAGTACATCATTACAGTAATTAGGCACTGAACTACTTCCTAAAGTTATTGTCACAGTCGTCTCAGTACCTGTTTCTTCATTTTTAGCAAATTTTCTTCGTGAAGTACGTTATTTGATAAGTTTTTAATCAACGATTTGCAAACCAAAAGTAAATTGTTAATCAGAGGAGGAAGTTATCGTCATTTTATGGGGTTTTCTCGTTCTTTTGATGTTTAGGGTACAGGTTGTTTTTGACGTTATTAGGCTCAACATTAAATTGTTCGGAGCGTAATCAAAAGCCTTGTCCTCTTGGCTCTTTCGAATTCCTTCTTTGCTTATCAAAATGTCATTAAATTTCCCGTTTCAAGTGTATTTCTACTTTTCGTTTAACCTAAATTTCCTTGATTGGAAATCCTCCGTCAGCTTTGTGATGAGGGGGAGGGGGGGGAGGTGTCGTTAATTACGAAACGGGTAAATTAACAGGTTATCTTCAGTGTTGTCATGGTATAGCTTTTCTCCTTCTGACCAGTTCTCTTGTGTAGTTAATGGTGGATGGAAAGTTTGTTGTTGTTGAAGCCAGTTCACTTGATTTCGGTGCTCCGCTACAAAAATTGCTCACCTGTCCTGTGGCTGTTTTGTGTCAACGAACACGTGAGTCATTAGCGTGAAAGCAGCCTTAGTCAACATTATTGAAGTTTCCAGACCCAATATTGACTCTTATTAGCATCAGGCGCCGATCCCTTAAGCTGTAACCGCACGGCTGCTGAAACAGTGCACCAGTCGGTTTTTCGAAAACCACAATTTCGATCGCCTGTCTCGAGAAATCTTTAAACTTTGTAACGGGGCACTGCGCCAATGGTTTTAGGTCATCACATCAGAGTGTTAGGCCACGGTCACACTGGAGCCAACTACGCACCACTATGTCTTACGACTTGAGTGGTCACAATGGGTCCAACTAGTCGGATATTTCGTCAGAATTCCTTGGGTTCGTTACCAGCTGCAGTTCCTGTATGATTTTGAATTGTCAAGAAGGTTGTTTTGATTTTGGTTGTTTTTCATTCGGTGAAAATGAATAGATTGTTGTACCTTTGGGAGAACAGCCTGCTAATTAGCCAACGTCTTGGAGGAAGAAGAAGAGAGTGGTTAAATAATATTCACCAAAAGAGGGAAGAACTTGGTGAGTACCATTACTTGATGAACGACTTTAGAAGCAAAGGACCTATTACGAATTTTCGAAGAAAAATGTTGCTATTTTAATGTAGCTACATTGAATGTAGCTATTTTTGGTTCTTTTCGGATGAATGTAACTACGTGTGACTACATTCTTAGATCTGATATTAATATTCGAAATTACGAAACACAACCATTTTCGCCGAGTTATATCACCTGAAGAACGCTTGGTTGTGATGCTGAGGTGAGCAGTGTGCAGTTTTTTTGTGTGTACTACTCACCAACTATGAAAAAAGAAAATCGAAAATTACTGGAACTAACAAACTAAAATGAAACGAAACGATCCTGTGTCCTTGTTTTTGGTCATAAATTGGGAAGGTTTATGGAAGAAGTTTCCAACAAAGTCCTCAAATTCAAGAACGAAGCATCCTGGCGACGTCAGGAGTGAGCTCTACGTAGCGGTCTGCAAAAACTTTCCAACGGGGGTTTCAAATAGTTTCGAATGGTCTCCTTATGACGAGCTTTAAAGTTTTGCAAGTTTAAAATATTTCCGGAAGACTAGAAAAATAAAATGCGCGTTCGATGTTTGTCTACACTCCCCCAGATTTCGCGTTCCTTTCGGAAACTTCCTCCTAACTTTGTGTTTGTTGGGTTTCAACTTTGTTGAGTATTTTTCATTCCATTTCCAAATTTTAGTCGCCATTGTCGTTGAATTCTTACGACTGTGTACTTTCCAGACCATCCTTACACTCAGTCAAAATAAGGTGAATACTAGGGATGGGTAACGGTTGGAATAACATCGATGTTTTTCCCGCAAATGCCCTAATAGATGAAGCTCATCAGAGAAATGCGAGCGAAATTTGTTTCTTCATCTGCGACTTTCCAGTTTCAGCAAACGGTAACCTAAACGTTGTACGGTTACATTAGACGGTTACATTACATTTTCCTATTATGTTATCTCGAGTCAGCCATGACTGACATGAAAAATATGCAACCTAGAACAGCAATAGGCAAAAGGGTCAAGTAAAATAAGAAATGTAAAATAGGTGGTGAGTGTAGGTATTTTGGGAGAAAGAAAAAAACATTGATGTCTGGGAAAAAACATAGGAAGAAAAACATCGATGTGTGAAAAACATCGAGTAGGTATTCGATACCCATCCCTAGTAAATACACATTGTGCCACCAAAGCTACTTGTACTACTAAACGCTGACCTGAAGCCCGATATAAATGAACTGAATAGATAAACTCAATCAAAATGCCTGTAATGATGGTGAGCGTTTCTCGGCCACGAGACTACCAACCCACAGGAGACCAGATGATTTTTCATTTATAACTTCATAGCAGCTTTTTCGGTGCAAAACACGATGTCTATAGCCTTGAGCCAAGCTGTGTAGTCCAAGACGAAATCGTGGTTGTCCTCGTGACCGAAACCTCTCAAAATCGAGTCGATTTGTCGTATCGTCACCAAGTGGAGGACTCCCAACTTATGAAGGAGCTGAAGGAACTGTGATCTGTTGACGTAACCGCATCCCTGGGTGTCTACGGCCTGCCACAAACGATTGGGCATGAGTTCAGTACAACTTGATATAAGAAGACCTACACAGTATTTAGAACAAATTAATACTGGTCCTTATGATACACGCTACTGCAAACGTTGGATGTTGACAGTTGGTGGGAAATAGCTGTCATCTTTATGGGGTCCTTATAACCAGCTGTCTGTGAGATCCCTCTTACTTTGAACATATCGATGTGACCCAAAGTGATATGTTTGCAAAGGATTTTCATCGCTTGAGAAATGCATATGCGGTCTTCGAAATTGACGAAATCGTGTTGGAGCGGTAGCTTTGGCGCACGCCTCTGTTGCATTTCCTGCTGGAGCGGCAGCCGCACGAGGCAGGCCATCACCGAATGCTCGTCCACAACTCGGGTGAAGATAGGGTATTCCATCAAACCGGTGTTTTCCTTGCTCTGGAACCTTCGAATCAATTAACTTGACATTAATATGTTGATACACTGTAGAAAATCTTTATGAACAAGTTTAATGTAAGAATTTGCCTAAACACTATACACCAATGTATGAATTTATCTGATCCTTCGTTGCGCATGGTATCCGTTGACATACTGATACGAATCGGTCATACGCACAAAATATGTCCACAAACCTCAGGTAGAAATCAAATTGAGAAACTATTTTTATGGTTCTCATTTTTACCTACGTACCTATTAGTATGCGACTTATGTTTGGATCTGGATATCGAAGCCCTAGCAAACCTTTGTTTTTTTTAAATTTGTAATTCTCACCCCTCGATTTACTTATGCGCCAAATTTACTGCAATTGATATGTTTTCCTATTTACTCGTACTTTACGAATCCTTTACTCTAGGACTTGATTTGATTTTTTGATCATTACTGTAAGTGTTATGTACTATTGATTTCTAATCGCAACTCCGGACAATTTCTTTGAATTTTGGAGATCAGAAATTGCCAAATGTTTTTGTTTTACCTACTTACACTTGTGCTCAAATAATTTTACTTCAAGTATCCAATACTTTTCTTTATGTACTATGCGTACTATGTTAATAAATGGCTTTATTGAACTAAATGTACATGTATGCAGGACAGCTGGGCGCTGTGTGGAACGGTGTGAAGCATTTGTGAATAGGAAACCTTTTGTTTTGTCTGAATAAGTATAGTTAGGAAGGATCATATTTTTGAGCAACATGGAGTAATAAAATACTAGGTTGGTATCGATGGCCATGATCGAAGCCAGATACCATTTCGTTTCGACATTGTACCGAAAGAATCGACCTAACTCGTTAATTGTAAAAATGAACGTTGAATTAGTAAATCTATGGTTTCATTAGAGATACCAACACGTGATGTACTGTGTTCAATTCTTGTTCCGTCAGGGTCAATCCAGCTTCATCTAAGCAGGTTTTGAAAGTCTCCCATGTAACCAAACCTTTGCCTTCGGGATCCTTCTGCTCAATCACATCCGACATCTTCTTCTTGTTGCATATCAGCTGTAAAATCAATGAATACGTGAATTGCTAAATGCAGCTTAAACTCTTAAAATACCATTTTAAATTCGAGCATTCTGGTGAAATTCGTTCAGTTTGTTCCAAGAAAAGTTGACCTGCCTTCATATTATTATGAATGTTTCATGAATATTAATTAATACCTATGTTTCGAAGCAAATCTGTGTAAAGCAAGAGCGAAACAATCAAAATAATGACTAAAAATTAATAGTAGATCACGGGTATTCTGGGTATTATATCAAAAATTTGATCACTGCTGGAAGTTTTAGTGAATTTTTGAAGAAAAGGAAGACACCGGTGTACTGGCTCGAGTAATATTGTTCTCGGTCCAAAATTTGTAAAATTCGAATTTCCGAAAAATGTGTATACCAAAATCCGTTCCAGACAATCCTGAATTCACTGCCAACACCGAAAAATACCAAAAATCATACTATGTATCAATATCAAAAATCATATATGTACGTCTAGATATATGTAGGTATATATGGTGTGAGATATTTTGTTTCGAGGTTCGGTCAATGAGAACAATTTTGTAGGTATATACTTATAAATTTAAATAGGTAGTGGAGGTTTTTTTTTTTTGACTAGGAAACAGTAGAATAGGTAGTTTGCGGGTGAGGATTGACCAACACTAGTCGTTGTTATAATTTGTTCATTGCGACGTTTCGATCTTGGATCAAGATCCTAATCATGCATCCTACAAAACAGAAATATGGGAGAGCTGTTATGGTTAAGTTATAAATGGTGACTTACAAACTAGTTATGAAAGGCATGAAAGTATGAACTTACGTGATAATTATCCGAATGGTACACATTTGGTCGCGTAAGGCACAGTAACGTTTGACAAGGAATGCAAGAGATGGATGTTGTTGGGATGGATATTACCCATCCCATATTATCCATCCCAACAACATCTCTAGTTTGTAACTCTTTCATAACTAGTTTGTAAGTCACCTTTTATAACTTAACCATAACAGCTATCCAATATTTCTTTTTTGTAGGATGCATGATTAGGATCTTGATCCAAGATCGAAACGTCGCAATAAACCAATTATAACAACGACTAGTGTTGATCAATCCTCACCCACAAACTACTTTTATAAATGTATGTATGTGTCATTCCTGAAAGGCTACTTCGTGGGTGGGCTAAATCGGGCCACTCTAAGTGGGTTTTGGGGCGTTTAAGAGGGGGGGGAGGACAATTATCCGTAAATTCCAAAAACGAAATAGTCTGACAAGTGACACTTCATTTTAAAGTTTTTTTCCACGCTTAAATCAGAATTTTGATATATTATTCCGTTCTCAAACTGGAGCACTGTGAAGATGAAGAAGCGTGGTTGTTCATCTGCTCTAATCTGATAACGGAATGAGATATCGCAATTCTGACTTCACCATCGTGTTCAGCGTTGAAAAATCTATAGGTATACTAACATGTTACTCGGCAAAAAATGGAGACAGAATTTGTTATAAAACCAGTAAAATGGAGACATTTTACATAAAACCTCATTTCGTGGAAAGTTCGCTCTTATAGCCATGCAGCATGACTGTGGATTTTTGCCTTCAATTGGTAGAGCTTTTTTCCAGAGGTGGTGTCACCACGCTGAGCCCTTCTTGCATGCTTCACCTGATCAAAATCCTAATAATCCTGTGAATATGATGGGGATACATGGCATTTTCCGTCATGAACTCAAATTCTTCCCGGAATAGCGCTGAACATACCTTATTCAGTAAATAAGGATTCGAAAAGTGGTAGTTACATCACTCTCACAATAACGAGCAGCCCTTATTACCTGGAAGGCGGGCGAAAAAGGCGTAGTAGGTACAAGACGAGAATCGCGGGCTTATGAATTAAATAAAACGGATCCCTCCTACCATTGAAAGGAAGACACGAAAACGGCAACGCCGGGCTCGTTTCAATCTCGTTGTTTCGGGTTTATTATTGTTAATTTGAATTTAGAACGGCCATGAAAATGTAGGCGCTTCATGGATTTTCACGAGGGAATAATTGGACGAGTGATATTGTAATCAGAGATCTTCAGAGCGAATGAAAACAAGAGGTTTGAAATGCTCGTGTTTTACATTTCGTATTGATGTCCAAATTTAGGGGGACCAACTGTTCGAAAACTGCTCGCAACAACTACGAGTTTACTTGCTGTTATCCATTCGTTTTGGGGCACTCTGAATTTCACTATTGGAGTAAAGTAGGGTCTTTTCAGAAAAGTATAGGTGTCCTAATCAATAGTGTAAAATGAGTTTTAGTATTCACTACTGTATAGCAAGGTTATACAGATATGGAAATATTGTTGTCTTCAGGTTGTTTAGGCTTGTTGTTCTGACTCCTATGTTTTTATGGGCCTGTTGGGTTTGGTTCCTTGTATTTGCTACCGAGTTTTCTGGTGCGCTATTCGAGAATAATCCCCTCAGACGACCTCTTACTGGATTGCATAGCGGTGGTCTTTAAGGCATCATTCACGACGCATCAATTTGGTAAATCCGCTATGGAGAGCCAGTCGCTAGGTAAAGACAGGTGCTGAATACCTTGGACTCCCTGAGGTGTATAACCCCGAAAAGGATTTACCATCGGTAGGTCCTTTTCACAAATAAAACCCTAAAGCTTTCTGATTTTTTACAAGAAGTGATGAAGGTAGAAGGAATGATAACAACATTGTGCACACCAACATTTGTGCACACGCACACCAACATTTTGCACACACAACATTGTTCAAACCACATGTGGTTTGAACTTGTAACGTGGAGAGAGAGGGTTTTTATTACCTTCTCCACAGCTTCCCTTTCTCCCGGTTAGGGTAGGGAGAGCGGTCTGAAGGGCCGCCCTATTTGTGGAGTGAGGGCTATCCCTTCTCGCCCTGAATCATCTCCTTCTCCCGCCTCCTGTTTATTTAGCTCATTATTATTTGCGTTGATTTTATAACTAGGATGCTGGGGCATAACACATGTCGTACTGCTATAATTCAGAATAATAGTATAATTCTATAATATCATTATACCAACAATAATATTATTCACAAATGGTTTCCAAACTAGACTCCAACTTATTTGACTTTTGCAACTGGGCAGTGCGATGAGGTTTCAATACAAACTGAGTTTTTGTGACGCTCAATTCGGATACTTCTCGTTTCTAATTCGTTTTATTTTTGCGTTCAAATGTGTTCGAAGTCAGTGAGAGCTTTTTACGACCTTTCTATCGACCCTCGTGTTTTAAATGGATACTACGAAATAAATAAACACGCATGAATCAGGGATGTTTGATAAATATTCATTGATGACAGAGAACCCGCTCTGGATATTTTTCTGAGCATAGAAAGGCAATTTGGTTTCTTTGCACATATGCAACGTGCGTGAGTACCACAGTGAGAACGTGGCTCATCGAATTCATGATAATATTATATACCATGAATTCGATTAGCCACGTGGTCAATATTTGAAATTATTTCGATATTTATGGAAAGCTTGTTTTTATTTCCAGTAGGTATGTGATTGGTTGAAGTTTTGACTACCTATCCAATAAAGAGATACAAATTTACGATATGTAGGTAAATAAATATAATTTTTTTTTCTTCTCGGGCTGACGACGCTGTACAGCGAAAATTTCCACTTTTTCCAAATTTACGTAAGTGTTTTCTATAATTTTTATCCTCCTGTCCGTTCATTCAAGTTCATAAATAAATATAAATATTTTAGTTGCGCTCCTTTATTAAGATACACATAACCAATGATTATTTTAAAAAGGTAATAGAGTGTGTATGTTGTACTTTCTATCGTATTCGGTAGATGTGTACGAAATGACGAACCTTTGAACTCCCATACTTGCAAGGTACTCACAATTATCCATCGTAACCATAATAGTCTCCAGTGATTAATAGACAGCGAAATAACGATGACCAAACGAAACTGTTCACTCTATGAACATTTGTAGCAATAATTTAAGAAAACAATCAATTAGTACCTACCTAGTTTTGATGTAGGTACATAATAACTAGAATGTGATATTATTGTTCTTAAATACATATGGGACGGTTCAAAAAATGATCAGTAAATACTGGTGGCTTGAGTAAGGTTTATGTGTGTATATTTCTAACATTCACTCATAAAGTCATTCTAAATGAGGAAATTAGCGCAAGAACGATTGAGCTAGTTCAACAAACCAGTCAAGCAGCTTTCATATCTCCGATTCCATTTTTAAATGAATGTGACGAGAGGCTGATTCTGCCTTCCTGTGAAAAAGTCTATACAGCATTTAGTTAATTATTGCGCAGCATCCCGAGGAAAATTCTCTAAACTCATTACGCGAGCTATCGCGTTAGGTTTCGAATAATGGGAGACATTGAGTATTTGGCGAGAAATACTGAAGTGTCGCATTAGAAATAAGGACATTTCTGAAACTCAACCTAAACCTCCTTGATCGGAGCGTAATTTATTTATCTGTAGTAATAATAATAATAATAATTAGTTTATTTTGAAATGGATAATATGCAAAGATATCACTGAGAACCATGAAAAACAGCTCGAAAAGGTAGAGAAATCCTATAAAATAATGGATATAGTACCTACTTTGTGCTCAAAACTCTGTAGTCAGTGTGATACTCTTTAATGAATATAGTACGTTTTGAACCAAAACAGATGGGTATAGTACCTTTTGAAGCAAAATTGAATTTTCAGCCTCGTTTATCAGGGATATACAGTACTTTTAGCTCCAATCTGATTGCATTTTTGTGTAGAACTCGGTCCCAAAACCCGCGGGAAGGTAATAACTCCATTTTGACAAAAATAGTCTTTAGTACCTTTTGGAGACAAGCTCCTCATATGTAGAAAAAAATAACGTTCAATATGCGATAAAGAAAGAAAAGAAAAAATTAACAAAATGGGAAAATAACTACAAATGTTTTGGAGTTTCATGGGTGGGTGAGACAGTAATTGGGCCGTCTCAGGAAAGAACAAAAATGGTTACTAGTTTATTATGAGCCGAAACTTGTTATTATTGAAGTATGGATAATCAATACAAATTTCTTCAAAGTCTCACCAATTGTTTAATTTTCGCACAGACTTCCACGATGTTCGTCTCTCTCCTCAACTGCTCTCGGTTCTTTTCATCGTCTTCTACTTTCCGCCGCTGCGCCTCCAACTTCGACAACTCGTTCATCTGATCAGTGATGAAGGATGATTAGTATCGTAGGAGAGAACCCAAGTGATGAAGAAATATTACAAACGAAAGTACTCGTATTTCTTTATAAAGTAATGAAACGTTCAACGCCAATTGGTTGCATCAGGGACGAGCAGCGCTTCAACTAGAGATAGTTAATTAATAGTTAATCACTAGGCATGTTCTACCTCTAATAAGCCTATTGCCTCATCGCTCTTCTACTGTTACATTTTCCTAGAAGGCTTGGTAGTGGTCCTATAGATCCACAGAAAGTTGAGTAATGATCATGAGTAGTATTATTTTCCTCTTAGAGTTTATTTATTATACTAATCAAACAACGTACAATACAACAATCCAAATAGTTACAAAAATAGGTTAGGAGTTATTTGATTACTACTACGTCGCAAAACAAGATCGACGGGGATTGTGCTATTGGATTGGTACAAAGCCACTGTTAGTGTATTGTTGCTTCAAATTTAATAACTTCAGACGTTTTCCATTGTCAGACCTCAACAGAGGTCGTCATTGTGGGGAAAAACTCTTCAATGTCTGGATTTGAAAAGTTGGGATCACCTTAAGAAATCATCTTCTTAGGAAATACCATGTTTCAGAATTTGTTTGGGCATAAATTGAAAATCTGAGTGTGTACTCACAACATTCACAACACAACATTCAAATTCTTATTATACTGTATTGATTCATAATAATAATTAATCTAACATTTAGGATCTAGACATTTAGACCTAGTGATCTAGACAGAAGGGTGATCTGTACAAAGATTTTAAAACTGTTATGTTTAACATTTAGGAAGACACAATTTATTTTTAAATGTATTTAACGAAGGAAGTGTTGAGTTAAGCAACTTTTGTATGAAGGAACAATTTTTTTATGATGGAAATAGGAATTGTTGAAAAATACTTAACTCGACGGTAATTTGATATTTCATATAATGGAACTATTGAGAGTACAAGTAGATTCAAGATTACGATCCGTATTTACATAATGCTTATTAATAATAGTAAGGAAGAAATGGAGGTTTAAAATATTTGGCTCCCCTTGACCCCTCTGACGTCATCTATTCCTGCCGGTCCACGTACGTCATCCATTCCTGCCGGTCCACGTACGTAATATCCTGTGAGGTGTTCTTGCCGGCCACTTGTCTGACGTCATCCACCCCCTGCCGGTCTTCATCCACCCTCTGCCGGTCCACGTACGTCATATCCTGTGAGGTGTCCTTGCCGGCCACTTGTCTGACGTCATCCACCCCCCTGCTGGTCCACGTACGTCATATCCTGTGAGGTGTTCTTGCCAGCCACTTGTCTGACGTCATCCACCCCCTGCCGGTCCACGTACGTCATATCCTGTGAGGTGGTCTTGCCGGCCACTTGTCTGACGTCATCCACCCCCCTGCCGGTCTTCATCCACCCTCTGCCGGTCCACGTACGTCATATCCTGTGAGGTGTCCTTGCCGGCCACTTGTCTGACGTCATCCACCCCCTGCTGGTCCACGTACGTCATATCCTGTGAGGTGTTCTTGCCAGCCACTTGTCTGACGTCATCCACCCCCTGCCGGTCCACGTACGTCATATCCTGTGAGGTGTTCTTACCAGCCACTTGTCTGACATAATCCACCCCCTGCCGGTCCACGTATGCCATATCCAGTGAGGTGTTCTTACCAGCCACTTGTCTGACGTCATCCACCCCCTGCCGGTCCACGTACGTCATATCCTGTGATGTGTTCTTGCCAACCACTTGTCTGACGTCATCCATTCCCTGCCGGTCCACGTACGTCATATCCTGTGAGGTGTTCTTACCAGCCACTTGTCTGACGTCATCCACCCCCCTGCCGGTCCACGTATGTCATATCCAGTGAGGTGTTCTTACCAGCCACTTGTCTGACGTCATCCACCCCCTGCCGGTCCACGTACGTCATATCCTGTGAGGTGTTCTTGGCGGCACCTGTTTGACGTCATATTTTTTGACGTAGTTGGTCGCTTGTGTTGCGACGTCATATTATCTGAGAGGCCCGTGGATGAGGTGAATTAAGGAGACAAAATAGACTTCATATCGAATCGAGGTGTTTATTTGAATTCTTCTTCTTAGATGATTTGGCTTCAGACATGCCAGTCATAGCCATTGGATTCGTGTTTCAAAGCAACCATAAAGTGAGTACAGCTTTCGTACGAGTACGCAACCACGGGGGACATTTTATATCTTTGCGCCCCCTCCCACACCCACACCACGTACCTCGTACTTCATTGTTGTAGAAATCGTACCTAACAATTATTTTTAAAAAAATAATAAAAATTATTACCGACGTAGTATTAAAAACCCCAGAATTATATCGTATTAATTAATCACAAATAATAATTATTATTATTAATAATAAATACAAATATTTATACCTAAAAATAAATTATAATAATTTTTACTAGGTACTTGATAAAATTATTACTAAATTAGTGATAATTCATAATAATAATTAACCTAACATTTAGGATCTAGACATTTAGACCTAGTGATCTAGACAGAAGGGTGAGCTGTACAAAGAAGATAATGAACCGTTGTGTCAAGAATTTGCAGAGTTTTTTCCAATCCTCTTCCACAATCTCTAAACAAGACATTTTCAACTTAGTGATTTACAGATCTGTCCAAACTTACATGAGAAAGGTCAGAATGGACTTCCAAGTCCCCTATGAGCTTTTCGTAGTTGATGAGACCCCCGCTACCAGAATATCTCTCCCGTATCATTCCCATTTCCTTCTGCGAGAAGAAGAATCCCATGGTGTTCATAGCTATTTCGAATATCTTCTCCGTCACAGTTCCTCTTCGTTCTCTGCCACACGCAACGCGATAAAATATATAAATGAGTTATTGCAGCAGTACAAGGAGAACATGAAGAAGATTAATTGATCGATTTTTGAGCGGCTTACGAGTATTTATACAACCAGGGATGGAGTGGCCGAAGTGGCCCTCTCTTCGTTACAAATCCTCGTTTTCAATAAATTGCTCAATTATACCTAATAAGTTTCATAATTCAATTTTCCCAACTTGATACAAACCTCTGTGTTATTTATAACATCCTACAAGATATTAACTTATATTTCACATTGTTGTTATACTTTTATGTTAGCTATGCCTTCTCAGCATATTTTCTTTGTATTTTGTTTTAAAACTTCTTTAAAACTTACGTTTCAAGATACGTAGATTCAGAAAATCGGCATTTTGCCCAGTTAGCATTGTGCTAGAATTACGATATTTGGTTTACGGGTTCGGACCAACCCCACGATGATCCTCCTAACTTTTCATAACCATTAGGTCAATGGGAAGGGGTTCAAAACGAATTTTGAAATTTTGAAAAATTCATACCTCGAAAAATTAAAATGGAACGGTAAGTATAGTTTTTAGTTCACACTTAAGAAGTGTTCAGTTATTAGAATTTTTCAAGGGTTTGGAGGGTTTGGAACAATGTGGAAAAGGAATTGGGTTCATTATGACATTCCCCACAAATCTAGCCCCGTTATAATTTTTTTTGGACGAAGTTCGTGATGCCCAGGAAAATACACGGTAAAGTTGTTTTAAAAAACCATATAAACTTCGAAAAATCAAACAAATCGCCCAATCGAAAGAAACGGACAACGGATAGGGATTCAGCACTCTCGAAAACCCCCATCCATGATAAAATGAGGCCGGCAACTTTCAGGCCAATTTTTTTTTTTTTTTTTTTTTTTTTTTTTTTTTGTAGAGCACTGTCATTAATGATAATTCATAATAATAGTTAATGTTATTAACATTTAATCTTTCATTTAGTGATCCAAACAGAAGATTTTATCATTTATTATCTGCACAAAGAAAATAATAAACCGTTGTCGAGAATTTTTAGTAATACGCAAAAAAGTGTTTGCATCTACGAGCGGATCACCCTGTATATTCCAGTTTTGTGTATTATTATTTGGAGAATATTTTTATATTGTCGGTTGTCAGGTAACGAAATGCCAACATGTCATCATCTTAATTTGGAACTAGCAGAGATTGTTCTAATTTTTGATGCGCTTATATTGGGAGGTCTACGGCCATATGCGGAGTGGATAATCCCCACTTGACATTCTTTTAAAAATAGCTTGAGTTTGTTTGTCCTATGATAACGCGTGTGCGATTAGACGTAACTCCAAGGTTTTTTGAATGTTTTTGATATTCCAGTGACAAAGTTATTTAATAACTCTCAACTTATTAGTATTTTTCTTGGGGAGCCTAGTATATTGATTGCTCTACAATCTGAATACGCTGATGGGTTATCAATTTTCTTGGGTATTACTTTCCATAACTCTGGGTGTACTCCTACTGATATGGACGTCTGATAATATACAATACTGTACGTGGGTCAATACAGGTACCACTATATCTATTAACAAATCAAAAGTGTTCCCACTCCAACACTCATTTTACACAATTTTATCTAACTAGCTGTCGTGCCCGTCGCTGACGGGCAGAACTCAGGGTGTGTCCATCTACCTCTATTACCTGGCCCGGACGGGCAGAACTCGGGATGGATCCATCTGTCACTCTTACCTGTCGCTTTACGGATTATACCTCTTGCATGTCCCTTTACAAACCCTTATAATCTTAAATACCAAAAATAATATTCATCTGTCTCACGGGAAGGAAGAATTTAAGATTTTTATGTCTCGGCTTCCCTATAAACCCCCACTCCTATGCATCGGATCCGGAAGTGAACCCCCCTATGTCCTTCCCTGGTCACAGAAACATTTAAATACGGGAGAAGGGTTCGATCCATCGAGCCGTTTTTGGGTGATTGAAGGACAAACAGACAGACACCAAATTCAAAATCGGCATGTTTCCACTACATTTCACGCGAAACGAATACCTACCTGTAGTAAAATTTTTCGAAAATGACCTAGGAACACGAAAATCGTCTTTAAATGGTAGATTTGAACCAGAAGATACCTAATTTTCATCTCCAAGAATTAGTAGTTTCAGGGGGCAATGACTGGTGGACCGATGAAATAGGTGCAGGGCGACGGAGGGAGCGCGAGGGCGTGAGATGAGCCTGTGAGTCAAGAATTTACTGCGACAGGTCCCCACACCACGTCCCGCTCTCACAACTCGCCAACTACACCGCAGAGCTGTCTCATTCAATCAGTTTCAAATTGAACCCCTCGCATCAGACTCATTGAGGAAGAGGGAATTTAATAATTGTGACAAGAGCAAGAGGAAAATCTTAAGGGAGTCACACTGAGGAGGAAATAATCGACTTTAGGGCGGCAACTCGGGTACATTAACGCGGCTCTTAGAGCACATAAATCTCATTAAATAAAGACTGCTGATGCATGAGTATGAAATTGAATTATATCGAGGTTCTTTCTCCTCCTCTTCTTCCCTTTATATCACGACATTCTCTCCCCACCATGTCCCTACCTATTTCTGAACTCGCGAGTTGGCAACTTGGAAGTCTAACACGTGAAGTAATGAAGAGGGTGGGATTGGGAGCAGGTTTTCAAAGGGGGGTAAAGGCAAAACGGATAAATGTGACGTTCCGCACCACGGGGTTTCTATCATCAGTCTATCCGACCAAGTTTACAGCTCTTGATGGGGAAAGGCTGACTCCTACGTTTTGCTCTAACGAGATCCACAACTTTTCGGTATGGCCCGATGCATTAAATATCCCTGATGGATACGTTTACTTGGAGCCCACGGAAATGGTGTTAGAACGGGGGCAGCTACACCCTAAACATCGGATGTGATTCCTTCACTCAGCTTAAACAATGATTCAATGATTTTTATTAGGACTGAAAGACGACCTCAGGCATTAATTGAATTGAGAAAAATTCAAATCCTGAAGTACCACTGTCTGTAGGTATGCCTTATGTAGAAATAATTGTGCAGTATTGTAAGCTTTAAGGTGAAATGGCTTGGTGTATTATGGGCGTTTCAAGGGAAACTGGCGGAGTCATAGAAGGCAGTTACGGCCGGTATTCGATGAAACTTACATGGGACCTATTGGGCTCCAATCCGCACTTACTGTAAACATTTCAGGTTATTACAATTTTTTTTTCATAGATAATTTACTTACAAGCATAATATGCTTTATATATATTATATACACAAGTCGCAGAGAACTAGCATTCAAGAATACCACATCACATGGAGCCGGACAACTTAACCGGAGTCCGACATGGAATATGATCCAAATCACAATACATTTGAAACGCGGGGGACATTTTCCTGGAGATTCCTCTACGGTCATCATGTTTGACCTGAATAAATGAACAGAAAATGAACCCAAGCCTCTGTGTTTGAACACAGTTTGAAAACGAGAGATATTTATTTATTTTCGGAAATACGGGCAAGCCCAATTACAAAGGAAAATTAAAAAGTACAGCAAAAGCATATAAGAAAAAAAGAAAAACCAAATTACTACTAGGAAAACCATGATGAAAATAAATTGAATAATATTGGCAGAAGAAATGTACACTACCGCTCGCATATAAAAAGAAAATCCCATAAACCATAGATCACATTCATATAGATTAGTTGGACAGAGAGAACTCGTCATATACCTACTTTTAGTGGAGACAGAAATTAAGTTGACGGGGCTTTTAAAATTACTCCATGTGATGTAGTATAATACTATATACATGAATAATTCATGTATGTTGCTACTCTGCGACACATACCTATATATCAGGGAAAGGTAAAGTTTTGGATTTCCATCATAGGGCAATATCAGGAATCCTTACGAAATCGTGGCATATAAGCGTTTAACACGTTAGAGCAAAACTACAAATACTGAAAATACATAAAGGGAAGGAATTCATGTGAAATAAAGTTGCAAAATTATATTTAACCGAGAATTAAGGAATTCGGTTCAATGACTAAACCATTTAATTGGAACTTTAAAACGAATTACACCACGCATTCCCAACAAGAGATGAATCTATTTTGCCGGGAGGGTATGGCATAATTGGTAACCATTAGGAACGTAAATACTAATTTTTACGTAAATACTAATTTCGTGTAGAATGGGCTCCAATACGCCCAACCTTTTCATTCCCAAAAACTAGTGGAACTCCACAAACGAACATTTCGAGGGGACCGCAAACAAAGTTAACATCCAAAGGCCAACATACAGTATAAACATACATCAAATTAATAACTCACTGTGGCCGGTGCACGCTATTGACGTGAATTTCGAATAGGGAATAGACCATGACATGAAAACTTTCATTACCACTAAAACGCCGTTAGTTTCACAGTTTTGTTGGTTTTCGGGAGTGAAATTGTTTTTGATAGTTGAGCATTAGTAGGGTTGGTGTTCAGAAGGTTATAACACCTACTGCTGTCATCAGTCCCAAAGACTAATAAAAGACACGACTAAAAAAAGACTAACTAGGTAGACTAATGAAAGACTATTGTTCTCAGTCCAAAATTTTTAAAACTCGTATTTCCAAAAAATTGTTATAAAAATCCGTTTCAGACCATCCTGAATCCACTTCCTAAAGTCAACAGAAATGTATATAATATATTATATTTATTTATATACATTATATTTTATAATTTATATACATTATATTTTATATTATAGGTTGTATAAAATGACCAAGCTAGTCTTTGTTTGGTGTTTATTTTCTCACGACGTTTCTTGTTGTTACTTATTCACAATTGCAATCTGCTGTTATTATCTTGTTACTGTTGTTTTCTTGTTGTTAACTTTGGTTCATGTTTTTTTTTTTTTTTCTTCTTGTTATTGTTTGCTTATAATATACAAAAATGGCTTTTGTTGTCACTTCTTAGTTCATAGTAATTATTCTAAGTTCCTGTTCATAGTCATCATGTCTCAGTAGATTTTATCTTCCACCACACACACTAATGTACCCCTTCCTCATAGAATCACTTCCACATAGCAGTTAGTTAGTTTCATCTTTATATTATCCACAAACTGATCCACCTCCATTTGTCTACTTCTCCACAACAGTTCTTCAGTTTAATGTAAAAACTTTTCACTTCTACATGTAAGTAGCAATCACAACGTATCTTATAAATAGTATTATTCCTGACATAGCATGTAAGTATTAATTCTGTTCTCATCTAATTGTAGGTAACCTCGCATGAATAGGGCTTTGTTCCATTGCCGAAACGTCGTGAGAAAATAAACACCAAACAAAGACTAGCTTGGTCATTTTATACAACCTGCTTCTTCACACTAGTCAATCCCATCAACACAATTTACTTCAAGGGAAGACCACAATGCCCTTACTCAAAGAAATCGAAGAAACCTACAGCCACAACGTCATGAAACTAGTTGAAAAATGGATAGAACTACGGAAAAAAGTATGCAGCCTTCAATGTGACAACGCGTTCTTAGAAGACTGCTTGAAGAATCGTCTCATTCCTCACCATATCTTCAATACCACCAACAAAATCAATAGATTAGCTCTACACAAAGATTGTCCACATAATGAAAAACTCCAAAACCTTGTAGACAGATCAAATAACAGTATACTTAGACTAGAGATTAAAATGAATTGGTGGAAAAGCACAAAACTACAACATGAAATAGAAAAAGTATTTTTAAGTATAGAAAGCATCATATCAGATCCACAACTTCTCACCAAATTAATTGATTACAATAATAATATTTGCAATAAACTTAAACGTAAAAAACAAATCACTCAGACCAAGAAATTACTGAATCTAAAAACAGCCAAAACTATGTCACTAATGAAAATTGAAAATAACAAGACTAAAAAACTGGTGGACGACATTAGAAAAAACTGGTTAGTAAACTTAACAGATGTCACAATTCCACCAATAGTTCATAAAACACTTAGTTTAGGAGAAAAATTTTGCACTATTGATAAGAATATACCAATGATAGATATGATTGCAGATGTAGAAAACGCTATAGATTCACTGAACGCTGATGATGACACAAAGAAGGTAGCTAGATGTGAGATTGTTAATATTTTGACAAATCTAAAAACAGGAAAACTCCCTCACAACCAGAATAACAACACATTCATCACAGAACAAGAACAAAAGACGACCAAAGAATTTCTGAAACAAAATCCAGAACTAATAGTCCTAAAAGCTGACAAAGGGGCGGTTACTGTCATTATGTCCAAAATAGATTATCACAATAGATTAACCAATATACTTCAGGATGTTACAACCTATACTAAATTAACAAAAGATCCCACCAAAACATTAGAAAGAAACGGCAATAGAATAATTTACAATCTTCATAAAAAGAAAATAATAGATAAATGCACTCAAACACAGCTGGTTTCACACAAATGTGTAACCCCACGTATATACGCACTACCCAAGATACACAAAATTCAAGATCCCACTCAACTTAGACCTATTGTCAGTTCCATAGACAGCCCCAACTACAATCTTTCAAAATATTTAGGTACTTTACTAAAACCCTGTACAGATACCGAGTTATTCAACACCAACAATTCCTTCCAGACCAAACAATCTTTAAATAATATCACCGTACCACAAGATTATAAACTTATTTCAATGGACTCAACATCCCTCTTCAGCACCATTCCCATAGACCTCATAATTACAGTTATCAAAAAACATTGGCCAAGTATCAAACATAGGAACCCAAAGTTAGACTACAAAACATTCTTTGAAATAGTAGATTTTGTACTAGATAGCAATTTCTTAGTATATCAAAACAAGTTTTACAAACAAATATTAGGTGTTCCCATGGGGTCCCCTGTCTCCCCACTAATTGCAGATCTAGTGTTAGACGAAATTTACAGAACAATAATTCCTAAATTCGGTAATAAGATAAGGTGGGTTAATAAATATGTAGACGATTCAGCATTCATAGTGCATCATTCAATAATAGATTCATTACTCTCTGAGTTTAACAACTATTACAACCCACAAATGAAATTCACATTAGAATTAGAAAATAACAACTGCTTAAACTTTCTAGACCTTAAAATTATCAGACAACCAGATGGTACCATAATAACTGACTACTACCAAAAACCAACGTATTCTGGACGCATCATTAATTTCCATTCACATCAACCTTATCATTTTAAATTCAACACCGCCAAAAATCTTTTTCAAAGAAGAATCAGCCTATCACATCCCCAATTTCATCCCAAAATTATCACAGATTGCAAAATAATATTACTAGCCAATAATTATCCACTAAAACTGATTAAAAAACTCATTTTCCGAATAACCAAACAACCCTCCACTCAACCGAACCAACAACATACAAATAACAATCAACATCAACCGCAGAACATTGTCACATCTACACAATCCTCGACTCCATCGCCAACCACGACAACTAGCTTTGCCTCCATCAGGTACATAGGGACCACATCAGACATCATAAAGAAAAAACTTAACACCTACAGCCCTACCACACGAATAGCTTTTTACAATCACCCAAACAACAGGAATAGAAAACATTTTTCAAAACTTAAAGACGTCATGAAAAAAGAAGAAATTAGTAACATCGTATACTCTGCCAAATGCCAAGATTGTAACTCCACGTATATTGGTGAAACCAGACAGCTAGGTACAGAAAGGATGAAAGGCCATAAGTATGACAACAAAAAAGCGATACTTAAAAGCATTCAAAATCCTGATGATGATTCCTACGCAACAGCATTGGCGAAGCATGTAGTTACGACAAAACACAACCCTGAAATAAAACAGTGGGAAATATGTTGCATAGAGCCAAACTTCCAAAAAAGAAAAATTAAAGAAATGGCGTATATCTTGAAAAACAAAAACAAAAACAACAACAACATAAATTTTAAAAAAGATGTCAAAGGACTTTCTACAACATACCACAGACTCATCAAATAAAACTCACTAACCCTTAACACAACAACATTCCAACAACAACACAACATTCCAACATGCCCCACCACTTTATAACTTCTACCACTTATAATCATTATACAAATTACAGTTAATCATAAACACTTTCATCTGCAATCAATCTTTTCATAACTATAATAATTACAATAATCACTATAATCATCTATAATTGTACTTCATTTCATTTCTGTTGTTGTTTTCTTGTTGTTACTTATTCACAATTGCAATCTGCTGTTATTATCTTGTTACTGTTGTTTTCTTGTTGTTAACTTTGGTTCATGTTTTTTTTTTTTTTTTTTTCTTCTTGTTATTGTTTGCTTATAATATACAAAAATGGCTTTTGTTGTCACTTCTTAGTTCATAGTAATTATTCTAAGTTCCTGTTCATAGTCATCATGTCTCAGTAGATTTTATCTTCCACCACACACACTAATGTACCCCTTCCTCATAGAATCACTTCCACATAGCAGTTAGTTAGTTTCATCTTTATATTATCCACAAACTGATCCACCTCCATTTGTCTACTTCTCCACAACAGTTCTTCAGTTTAATGTAAAAACTTTTCACTTCTACATGTAAGTAGCAATCACAACGTATCTTATAAATAGTATTATTCCTGACATAGCATGTAAGTATTAATTCTGTTCTCATCTAATTGTAGGTAACCTCGCATGAATAGGGCTTTGTTCCATTGCCGAAACGTCGTGAGAAAATAAACACCAAACAAAGACTAGCTTGGTCATTTTATACAACCTGCTTCTTCACACTAGTCAATCCCATCAACACAATTTACTTCAAGGGAAGACCACAATGCCCTTACTCAAAGAAATCGAAGAAACCTACAGCCACAACGTCATGAAACTAGTTGAAAAATGGATAGAACTACGGAAAAAAGTATGCAGCCTTCAATGTGACAACGCGTTCTTAGAAGACTGCTTGAAGAATCGTCTCATTCCTCACCATATCTTCAATACCACCAACAAAATCAATAGATTAGCTCTACACAAAGATTGTCCACATAATGAAAAACTCCAAAACCTTGTAGACAGATCAAATAACAGTATACTTAGACTAGAGATTAAAATGAATTGGTGGAAAAGCACAAAACTACAACATGAAATAGAAAAAGTATTTTTAAGTATAGAAAGCATCATATCAGATCCACAACTTCTCACCAAATTAATTGATTACAATAATAATATTTGCAATAAACTTAAACGTAAAAAACAAATCACTCAGACCAAGAAATTACTGAATCTAAAAACAGCCAAAACTATGTCACTAATGAAAATTGAAAATAACAAGACTAAAAAACTGGTGGACGACATTAGAAAAAACTGGTTAGTAAACTTAACAGATGTCACAATTCCACCAATAGTTCATAAAACACTTAGTTTAGGAGAAAAATTTTGCACTATTGATAAGAATATACCAATGATAGATATGATTGCAGATGTAGAAAACGCTATAGATTCACTGAACGCTGATGATGACACAAAGAAGGTAGCTAGATGTGAGATTGTTAATATTTTGACAAATCTAAAAACAGGAAAACTCCCTCACAACCAGAATAACAACACATTCATCACAGAACAAGAACAAAAGACGACCAAAGAATTTCTGAAACAAAATCCAGAACTAATAGTCCTAAAAGCTGACAAAGGGGCGGTTACTGTCATTATGTCCAAAATAGATTATCACAATAGATTAACCAATATACTTCAGGATGTTACAACCTATACTAAATTAACAAAAGATCCCACCAAAACATTAGAAAGAAACGGCAATAGAATAATTTACAATCTTCATAAAAAGAAAATAATAGATAAATGCACTCAAACACAGCTGGTTTCACACAAATGTGTAACCCCACGTATATACGCACTACCCAAGATACACAAAATTCAAGATCCCACTCAACTTAGACCTATTGTCAGTTCCATAGACAGCCCCAACTACAATCTTTCAAAATATTTAGGTACTTTACTAAAACCCTGTACAGATACCGAGTTATTCAACACCAACAATTCCTTCCAGACCAAACAATCTTTAAATAATATCACCGTACCACAAGATTATAAACTTATTTCAATGGACTCAACATCCCTCTTCAGCACCATTCCCATAGACCTCATAATTACAGTTATCAAAAAACATTGGCCAAGTATCAAACATAGGAACCCAAAGTTAGACTACAAAACATTCTTTGAAATAGTAGATTTTGTACTAGATAGCAATTTCTTAGTATATCAAAACAAGTTTTACAAACAAATATTAGGTGTTCCCATGGGGTCCCCTGTCTCCCCACTAATTGCAGATCTAGTGTTAGACGAAATTTACAGAACAATAATTCCTAAATTCGGTAATAAGATAAGGTGGGTTAATAAATATGTAGACGATTCAGCATTCATAGTGCATCATTCAATAATAGATTCATTACTCTCTGAGTTTAACAACTATTACAACCCACAAATGAAATTCACATTAGAATTAGAAAATAACAACTGCTTAAACTTTCTAGACCTTAAAATTATCAGACAACCAGATGGTACCATAATAACTGACTACTACCAAAAACCAACGTATTCTGGACGCATCATTAATTTCCATTCACATCAACCTTATCATTTTAAATTCAACACCGCCAAAAATCTTTTTCAAAGAAGAATCAGCCTATCACATCCCCAATTTCATCCCAAAATTATCACAGATTGCAAAATAATATTACTAGCCAATAATTATCCACTAAAACTGATTAAAAAACTCATTTTCCGAATAACCAAACAACCCTCCACTCAACCGAACCAACAACATACAAATAACAATCAACATCAACCGCAGAACATTGTCACATCTACACAATCCTCGACTCCATCGCCAACCACGACAACTAGCTTTGCCTCCATCAGGTACATAGGGACCACATCAGACATCATAAAGAAAAAACTTAACACCTACAGCCCTACCACACGAATAGCTTTTTACAATCACCCAAACAACAGGAATAGAAAACATTTTTCAAAACTTAAAGACGTCATGAAAAAAGAAGAAATTAGTAACATCGTATACTCTGCCAAATGCCAAGATTGTAACTCCACGTATATTGGTGAAACCAGACAGCTAGGTACAGAAAGGATGAAAGGCCATAAGTATGACAACAAAAAAGCGATACTTAAAAGCATTCAAAATCCTGATGATGATTCCTACGCAACAGCATTGGCGAAGCATGTAGTTACGACAAAACACAACCCTGAAATAAAACAGTGGGAAATATGTTGCATAGAGCCAAACTTCCAAAAAAGAAAAATTAAAGAAATGGCGTATATCTTGAAAAACAAAAACAAAAACAACAACAACATAAATTTTAAAAAAGATGTCAAAGGACTTTCTACAACATACCACAGACTCATCAAATAAAACTCACTAACCCTTAACACAACAACATTCCAACAACAACACAACATTCCAACATGCCCCACCACTTTATAACTTCTACCACTTATAATCATTATACAAATTACAGTTAATCATAAACACTTTCATCTGCAATCAATCTTTTCATAACTATAATAATTACAATAATCACTATAATCATCTATAATTGTACTTCATTTCATTTCTGTTGTTGTTTTCTTGTTGTTACTTATTCACAATTGCAATCTGCTGTTATTATCTTGTTACTGTTGTTTTCTTGTTGTTAACTTTGGTTCATGTTTTTTTTTTTTTTTCTTCTTGTTATTGTTTGCTTATAATATACAAAAATGGCTTTTGTTGTCACTTCTTAGTTCATAGTAATTATTCTAAGTTCCTGTTCATAGTCATCATGTCTCAGTAGATTTTATCTTCCACCACACACACTAATGTACCCCTTCCTCATAGAATCACTTCCACATAGCAGTTAGTTAGTTTCATCTTTATATTATCCACAAACTGATCCACCTCCATTTGTCTACTTCTCCACAACAGTTCTTCAGTTTAATGTAAAAACTTTTCACTTCTACATGTAAGTAGCAATCACAACGTATCTTATAAATAGTATTATTCCTGACATAGCATGTAAGTATTAATTCTGTTCTCATCTAATTGTAGGTAACCTCGCATGAATAGGGCTTTGTTCCATTGCCGAAACGTCGTGAGAAAATAAACACCAAACAAAGACTAGCTTGGTCATTTTATACAACCTGCTTCTTCACACTAGTCAATCCCATCAACACAATTTACTTCAAGGGAAGACCACAATGCCCTTACTCAAAGAAATCGAAGAAACCTACAGCCACAACGTCATGAAACTAGTTGAAAAATGGATAGAACTACGGAAAAAAGTATGCAGCCTTCAATGTGACAACGCGTTCTTAGAAGACTGCTTGAAGAATCGTCTCATTCCTCACCATATCTTCAATACCACCAACAAAATCAATAGATTAGCTCTACACAAAGATTGTCCACATAATGAAAAACTCCAAAACCTTGTAGACAGATCAAATAACAGTATACTTAGACTAGAGATTAAAATGAATTGGTGGAAAAGCACAAAACTACAACATGAAATAGAAAAAGTATTTTTAAGTATAGAAAGCATCATATCAGATCCACAACTTCTCACCAAATTAATTGATTACAATAATAATATTTGCAATAAACTTAAACGTAAAAAACAAATCACTCAGACCAAGAAATTACTGAATCTAAAAACAGCCAAAACTATGTCACTAATGAAAATTGAAAATAACAAGACTAAAAAACTGGTGGACGACATTAGAAAAAACTGGTTAGTAAACTTAACAGATGTCACAATTCCACCAATAGTTCATAAAACACTTAGTTTAGGAGAAAAATTTTGCACTATTGATAAGAATATACCAATGATAGATATGATTGCAGATGTAGAAAACGCTATAGATTCACTGAACGCTGATGATGACACAAAGAAGGTAGCTAGATGTGAGATTGTTAATATTTTGACAAATCTAAAAACAGGAAAACTCCCTCACAACCAGAATAACAACACATTCATCACAGAACAAGAACAAAAGACGACCAAAGAATTTCTGAAACAAAATCCAGAACTAATAGTCCTAAAAGCTGACAAAGGGGCGGTTACTGTCATTATGTCCAAAATAGATTATCACAATAGATTAACCAATATACTTCAGGATGTTACAACCTATACTAAATTAACAAAAGATCCCACCAAAACATTAGAAAGAAACGGCAATAGAATAATTTACAATCTTCATAAAAAGAAAATAATAGATAAATGCACTCAAACACAGCTGGTTTCACACAAATGTGTAACCCCACGTATATACGCACTACCCAAGATACACAAAATTCAAGATCCCACTCAACTTAGACCTATTGTCAGTTCCATAGACAGCCCCAACTACAATCTTTCAAAATATTTAGGTACTTTACTAAAACCCTGTACAGATACCGAGTTATTCAACACCAACAATTCCTTCCAGACCAAACAATCTTTAAATAATATCACCGTACCACAAGATTATAAACTTATTTCAATGGACTCAACATCCCTCTTCAGCACCATTCCCATAGACCTCATAATTACAGTTATCAAAAAACATTGGCCAAGTATCAAACATAGGAACCCAAAGTTAGACTACAAAACATTCTTTGAAATAGTAGATTTTGTACTAGATAGCAATTTCTTAGTATATCAAAACAAGTTTTACAAACAAATATTAGGTGTTCCCATGGGGTCCCCTGTCTCCCCACTAATTGCAGATCTAGTGTTAGACGAAATTTACAGAACAATAATTCCTAAATTCGGTAATAAGATAAGGTGGGTTAATAAATATGTAGACGATTCAGCATTCATAGTGCATCATTCAATAATAGATTCATTACTCTCTGAGTTTAACAACTATTACAACCCACAAATGAAATTCACATTAGAATTAGAAAATAACAACTGCTTAAACTTTCTAGACCTTAAAATTATCAGACAACCAGATGGTACCATAATAACTGACTACTACCAAAAACCAACGTATTCTGGACGCATCATTAATTTCCATTCACATCAACCTTATCATTTTAAATTCAACACCGCCAAAAATCTTTTTCAAAGAAGAATCAGCCTATCACATCCCCAATTTCATCCCAAAATTATCACAGATTGCAAAATAATATTACTAGCCAATAATTATCCACTAAAACTGATTAAAAAACTCATTTTCCGAATAACCAAACAACCCTCCACTCAACCGAACCAACAACATACAAATAACAATCAACATCAACCGCAGAACATTGTCACATCTACACAATCCTCGACTCCATCGCCAACCACGACAACTAGCTTTGCCTCCATCAGGTACATAGGGACCACATCAGACATCATAAAGAAAAAACTTAACACCTACAGCCCTACCACACGAATAGCTTTTTACAATCACCCAAACAACAGGAATAGAAAACATTTTTCAAAACTTAAAGACGTCATGAAAAAAGAAGAAATTAGTAACATCGTATACTCTGCCAAATGCCAAGATTGTAACTCCACGTATATTGGTGAAACCAGACAGCTAGGTACAGAAAGGATGAAAGGCCATAAGTATGACAACAAAAAAGCGATACTTAAAAGCATTCAAAATCCTGATGATGATTCCTACGCAACAGCATTGGCGAAGCATGTAGTTACGACAAAACACAACCCTGAAATAAAACAGTGGGAAATATGTTGCATAGAGCCAAACTTCCAAAAAAGAAAAATTAAAGAAATGGCGTATATCTTGAAAAACAAAAACAAAAACAACAACAACATAAATTTTAAAAAAGATGTCAAAGGACTTTCTACAACATACCACAGACTCATCAAATAAAACTCACTAACCCTTAACACAACAACATTCCAACAACAACACAACATTCCAACATGCCCCACCACTTTATAACTTCTACCACTTATAATCATTATACAAATTACAGTTAATCATAAACACTTTCATCTGCAATCAATCTTTTCATAACTATAATAATTACAATAATCACTATAATCATCTATAATTGTACTTCATTTCATTTCTGTTGTTGTTTTCTTGTTGTTACTTATTCACAATTGCAATCTGCTGTTATTATCTTGTTACTGTTGTTTTCTTGTTGTTAACTTTGGTTCATGTTTTTTTTTTTTTTTCTTCTTGTTATTGTTTGCTTATAATATACAAAAATGGCTTTTGTTGTCACTTCTTAGTTCATAGTAATTATTCTAAGTTCCTGTTCATAGTCATCATGTCTCAGTAGATTTTATCTTCCACCACACACACTAATGTACCCCTTCCTCATAGAATCACTTCCACATAGCAGTTAGTTAGTTTCATCTTTATATTATCCACAAACTGATCCACCTCCATTTGTCTACTTCTCCACAACAGTTCTTCAGTTTAATGTAAAAACTTTTCACTTCTACATGTAAGTAGCAATCACAACGTATCTTATAAATAGTATTATTCCTGACATAGCATGTAAGTATTAATTCTGTTCTCATCTAATTGTAGGTAACCTCGCATGAATAGGGCTTTGTTCCATTGCCGAAACGTCGTGAGAAAATAAACACCAAACAAAGACTAGCTTGGTCATTTTATACAACCTGCTTCTTCACACTAGTCAATCCCATCAACACAATTTACTTCAAGGGAAGACCACAATGCCCTTACTCAAAGAAATCGAAGAAACCTACAGCCACAACGTCATGAAACTAGTTGAAAAATGGATAGAACTACGGAAAAAAGTATGCAGCCTTCAATGTGACAACGCGTTCTTAGAAGACTGCTTGAAGAATCGTCTCATTCCTCACCATATCTTCAATACCACCAACAAAATCAATAGATTAGCTCTACACAAAGATTGTCCACATAATGAAAAACTCCAAAACCTTGTAGACAGATCAAATAACAGTATACTTAGACTAGAGATTAAAATGAATTGGTGGAAAAGCACAAAACTACAACATGAAATAGAAAAAGTATTTTTAAGTATAGAAAGCATCATATCAGATCCACAACTTCTCACCAAATTAATTGATTACAATAATAATATTTGCAATAAACTTAAACGTAAAAAACAAATCACTCAGACCAAGAAATTACTGAATCTAAAAACAGCCAAAACTATGTCACTAATGAAAATTGAAAATAACAAGACTAAAAAACTGGTGGACGACATTAGAAAAAACTGGTTAGTAAACTTAACAGATGTCACAATTCCACCAATAGTTCATAAAACACTTAGTTTAGGAGAAAAATTTTGCACTATTGATAAGAATATACCAATGATAGATATGATTGCAGATGTAGAAAACGCTATAGATTCACTGAACGCTGATGATGACACAAAGAAGGTAGCTAGATGTGAGATTGTTAATATTTTGACAAATCTAAAAACAGGAAAACTCCCTCACAACCAGAATAACAACACATTCATCACAGAACAAGAACAAAAGACGACCAAAGAATTTCTGAAACAAAATCCAGAACTAATAGTCCTAAAAGCTGACAAAGGGGCGGTTACTGTCATTATGTCCAAAATAGATTATCACAATAGATTAACCAATATACTTCAGGATGTTACAACCTATACTAAATTAACAAAAGATCCCACCAAAACATTAGAAAGAAACGGCAATAGAATAATTTACAATCTTCATAAAAAGAAAATAATAGATAAATGCACTCAAACACAGCTGGTTTCACACAAATGTGTAACCCCACGTATATACGCACTACCCAAGATACACAAAATTCAAGATCCCACTCAACTTAGACCTATTGTCAGTTCCATAGACAGCCCCAACTACAATCTTTCAAAATATTTAGGTACTTTACTAAAACCCTGTACAGATACCGAGTTATTCAACACCAACAATTCCTTCCAGACCAAACAATCTTTAAATAATATCACCGTACCACAAGATTATAAACTTATTTCAATGGACTCAACATCCCTCTTCAGCACCATTCCCATAGACCTCATAATTACAGTTATCAAAAAACATTGGCCAAGTATCAAACATAGGAACCCAAAGTTAGACTACAAAACATTCTTTGAAATAGTAGATTTTGTACTAGATAGCAATTTCTTAGTATATCAAAACAAGTTTTACAAACAAATATTAGGTGTTCCCATGGGGTCCCCTGTCTCCCCACTAATTGCAGATCTAGTGTTAGACGAAATTTACAGAACAATAATTCCTAAATTCGGTAATAAGATAAGGTGGGTTAATAAATATGTAGACGATTCAGCATTCATAGTGCATCATTCAATAATAGATTCATTACTCTCTGAGTTTAACAACTATTACAACCCACAAATGAAATTCACATTAGAATTAGAAAATAACAACTGCTTAAACTTTCTAGACCTTAAAATTATCAGACAACCAGATGGTACCATAATAACTGACTACTACCAAAAACCAACGTATTCTGGACGCATCATTAATTTCCATTCACATCAACCTTATCATTTTAAATTCAACACCGCCAAAAATCTTTTTCAAAGAAGAATCAGCCTATCACATCCCCAATTTCATCCCAAAATTATCACAGATTGCAAAATAATATTACTAGCCAATAATTATCCACTAAAACTGATTAAAAAACTCATTTTCCGAATAACCAAACAACCCTCCACTCAACCGAACCAACAACATACAAATAACAATCAACATCAACCGCAGAACATTGTCACATCTACACAATCCTCGACTCCATCGCCAACCACGACAACTAGCTTTGCCTCCATCAGGTACATAGGGACCACATCAGACATCATAAAGAAAAAACTTAACACCTACAGCCCTACCACACGAATAGCTTTTTACAATCACCCAAACAACAGGAATAGAAAACATTTTTCAAAACTTAAAGACGTCATGAAAAAAGAAGAAATTAGTAACATCGTATACTCTGCCAAATGCCAAGATTGTAACTCCACGTATATTGGTGAAACCAGACAGCTAGGTACAGAAAGGATGAAAGGCCATAAGTATGACAACAAAAAAGCGATACTTAAAAGCATTCAAAATCCTGATGATGATTCCTACGCAACAGCATTGGCGAAGCATGTAGTTACGACAAAACACAACCCTGAAATAAAACAGTGGGAAATATGTTGCATAGAGCCAAACTTCCAAAAAAGAAAAATTAAAGAAATGGCGTATATCTTGAAAAACAAAAACAAAAACAACAACAACATAAATTTTAAAAAAGATGTCAAAGGACTTTCTACAACATACCACAGACTCATCAAATAAAACTCACTAACCCTTAACACAACAACATTCCAACAACAACACAACATTCCAACATGCCCCACCACTTTATAACTTCTACCACTTATAATCATTATACAAATTACAGTTAATCATAAACACTTTCATCTGCAATCAATCTTTTCATAACTATAATAATTACAATAATCACTATAATCATCTATAATTGTACTTCATTTCATTTCTGTTGTTGTTTTCTTGTTGTTACTTATTCACAATTGCAATCTGCTGTTATTATCTTGTTACTGTTGTTTTCTTGTTGTTAACTTTGGTTCATGTTTTTTTTTTTTTTTTTTTTTCTTCTTGTTATTGTTTGCTTATAATATACAAAAATGGCTTTTGTTGTCACTTCTTAGTTCATAGTAATTATTCTAAGTTCCTGTTCATAGTCATCATGTCTCAGTAGATTTTATCTTCCACCACACACACTAATGTACCCCTTCCTCATAGAATCACTTCCACATAGCAGTTAGTTAGTTTCATCTTTATATTATCCACAAACTGATCCACCTCCATTTGTCTACTTCTCCACAACAGTTCTTCAGTTTAATGTAAAAACTTTTCACTTCTACATGTAAGTAGCAATCACAACGTATCTTATAAATAGTATTATTCCTGACATAGCATGTAAGTATTAATTCTGTTCTCATCTAATTGTAGGTAACCTCGCATGAATAGGGCTTTGTTCCATTGCCGAAACGTCGTGAGAAAATAAACACCAAACAAAGACTAGCTTGGTCATTTTATACAACCTGCTTCTTCACACTAGTCAATCCCATCAACACAATTTTATATTATATTTATATAGATTATTTGATCACGATAACGGTTCGTAGCGAACTAATATAGATTTATATACTTATGTAGGTATGTGTCTCTCCGGACGATAACTCTTGATAGAATGAAACATTTTGGGAAGCGACACCTGGTGAACACGATTGTGAAATCAGAATTGCGATGTCCTAATCCGTTCTCAAATAGGAGCACTTTGAAGATGAAGAAACGTGGTTGATACAAGAGATGTTGTTCATGGAGAAGTCCTTCAATGGAAACAATTTACATAAAACCAGTTATTTCTTCGAAAATTCGCTCGTATAGCCGTGATGCATAACTGTGGATTTTTCTTTCAAAATTGTGTCCCTCAGGTAACATCAGATTTGGTTCATTTGCGCCAAAAGAAGGATAAAATATTTTTGTTTTATAATCTCACAAGGACCATTTCAATCAAGCTAATTAAATCGGATTCACTGACAATTAGCCGAGCACCACTTCCTACTGTCACCCATAACGTCACTCCTGGTCTGATCTCAAGGTGCTTATAGAATGTTTATAGTAGAGGAGTTAGAATGTAGGTTATTTGAAAATTCTTTAGTGAGTTAGCATAACCAGTCCTCTACTTATACCTAAGATTGTAGTACCCGAGCTTTCTACTCAATAACGCGGAATGTGGGGTAAACTCGACTCCTGACCATCAAAGTGCCGTTCCGGAACAGAATTCTACACCGGGAGGAAAGCTTGTTTGGCTCAGTTGTTTCCCTGACTGCCAAAGCCGCGTTTCCAGGTGCAAATACAAACTACGCTCGGAGAGGGGGTTAAGGGGCTCTCACTGTCAGCGCAGTAATTGTGAGGATTAGAGTAGAAATTACCTTCGAAGGGATCCGCCGACCCAGGATTTAATCGCTAACTCCCATCCCTAACCCTGTCTTCTCCAGCCTTCTAACGGACAAACCCCTGCATCCCCTTTACCCAGAGGCAATGAGGCTATTCTTCATCCCTTAGGCCTCTACCGCCTGACCGATGTTAACTTTATTTGTCTTTTCCGTGACAACTCAAATGAATTCTCGCTCAATCACTTTGTTCCTCTTTCCTATTCATTCTACTGCTTCCAGGAACAAGAACTAATTTTCCGACGGATGACAAGATTAAACGAACAATATCAATCGGGACATCAGCAAAAGTAGTATGCATTAATGATTATACCGGTTGTCTCAATAAATATGGTCACCCCCTTCTGTCTCAATCTCGCCAGATGAAAAAATATATATTTCCAAGATAGGTAACATTTTAAAAAGAAACATCCATTATGGTTTATAATTTTCTAAAATACGCGCTGTCAACTGCCGCACTGGGGATCAACCCCACCTCATCACCCACGATCAAACCTCAAACCTCAAAGCGAAAGGCAATAATTCAGCTAGTTGTGCCAATCTTGAGTGGTCCCAGCTGATTAGCCTCCAGTTGAGCTCGTTGCCTGCTCATGAATTTGTTGTTTGGTTAGTCGAGGATTTCTGACCTTTAACCCTCCATTTATAAACTCATTAGAAGTTGGTGCCCTGAACCAGACTTTGACACAGCAGCAACACAGAACCAGAATAATTATCCGCCCAAGAGGAAGTGGTGAATGCTGTGTGGCAGACCACTTTACCACTTTCATTGTTCGGAACTCAACAATAAAAGTAATAAAACAAAAGCAGTTTAGAGGGCACATAATTTAAACTTTGATGTTTCAAACCGTGAACAATAAAATATCATCGGTACGTCGAGGGTAATTTATGTGCTTCAGAAATTCGCTCACATGTAATTTTTCTCATTATGGCCAATTTTCGTTGTAGGGTAGTTTGAGAGCCCACTCAGCTGTTTGTCCCCCTTTGAGAGGATGAAGGTGACATTATGTAAACCAGTTGCACAACAAGTTAGGAAAGCAAGCCAAACAACATTGTGATTTCATGGCAAAGCTGTTGACCCCTGTATACTTGATAATATCAAGTATACAGGTCCAGAGCACAAAGGGTATAAGTGATGTTTTTACCAAATTTAGAAAATCGATGTCAAGTTCGATAACCATGGCAATTCGATTGTAATATTCTGTAATTTTTATGATTTGGCCATGGTATAACTTAAATAAATAAATCCATATAATTAGGTTCATAATACACTTTCAAATACATCAGGTGTATTCTTCTCTACCTGTAACAAGATTTACACAAAAATGTCACTTATACCCTTTGTTCTCTGTGCTCTGTAACTTGACATCGTGCGATTTTGCAACTCGACGGATGGTTCCACCTCCTCAGGACCATGGCTATATTTTGTACCATTTCGTCTTGAAGTAGGTATATATTATGTAACATTATGTACAAACGAAGTCAAGAAGACATGGTACAAAATATAGCCATGGTCTGAGGAGGTGGAACCATCCGTCAAGTTGCAGAATTGCACAATGTCAAGTTTGAAATATTCAGGCGACATTTCACAATATTTAAGGCTCGAGAGTGGGAACAAGAAAAGAAGGCAGGAAAACAATGGGTTGTAAATTTTATGAGCAGGCATGAAACTCAACTTTCCATGAGGGCCCCTTAACCCATAAGCATTGGTCGGGGTGCATGCCTGTAGTTTTGCGAATTTTGAACGAATTTGAGCCATTTTCATTCCATAAACATCCTTTCCGTTCAGCTGATATCTACAATATGGAAGAGAGTGAGCTTTCCACTGTATAAAACCCTTCCAAAGTAATTGCTGAGAATAGCGCTAGAGCAGTTGGCTCAATATCCTCTGCTGAAAGAGGGACCAGCGTAACAGTGATTTGCCAAGTCAATGCACTGGGGAATTCCATCCCAACAATGTTAATTTATCCTTTTAGGTACCTACTTATTACTGATGTGATATTAGATGTGCCTTGTTTTGAAACCTATCCGGTCCATTCCATCTTTTTCTGTGATATTTAATAAATAAAATTGATGATTTAAGTGGAATTTTTTAGAAACCCTTCGAGTGACTCAAGGTAGAATCGTGACTGACTCGAGGTTCTTCCCAGCTTGTACCATGGGTCAAATTTTGATTACAAAAAAATTAGTACTGTACCTCAAGTAAAGTTCTAATAGTGAAAACTGTTAGTCTTAATACTTCCTAAGTTATTATCCTACAAATTGTCACTGAAATAATAGTTATTGGATCATTTTGTACCACGAATTTTATAACAAAATGACGAAAATTACCCAAGGTACACGTTCTTACTCGAAGGAGTAAAGAGACGCCTGTGTGCCCTCAAATTGGTGAAATTTGTAATCTGCCTCAAGTGGGACTAAATCGCTCTCTACGTTATAACTGTTGCTAGTTGTTGGCAACTCATCAAATATGCATCTTGGTTTCATTGAAAGCCCAAAAATAAGTTCAATTGGTATTTTAAACCCCTAGTGCATCACATCATCGTTGACGTTAGTCGTCCGATCTCCTGCAAATGATAATCGAATGATAAGCCGCTGGTGTCAAAAGTGTCCTGAAAAAGATGGGCCAAGATGAGGAGTCATTTTCATGTAATGTACTCATCTTCTCAAGTACTCCAACTTAACCATATGCTCAGTGGCTTTCAAGGGACTTTCGAAATTCCCTTCCAGTAGATTTGGTAAATACATTAAGAATTTCGGCTCCATGACCTGCTATTGGCTAAGGATTTGCAACGCCGTTGCCAGGAAAGTAGACTTTTATTGGAGTAAACATAATTTCCTCACGGTCCTTTCGCTATGCAACTTGCAAGTTTACACGAGGGAAAACCCTCATTATGTTTGAAAATTTAATGGAGTCCGTAAATAACGGGTTTTATTCGACGTTGGCGGGAGGGAATAATTTACAGTTGCCCCCTCGGGCAATTTCGAACCCATCGCCATCATTTTCCCTTAGGTTGGACCAGATATTATTCCTCAATACCAGCGACTCTTTCAAGGAAATCTTGAGACTACAATAATTATAGTCAAACAATGTGCAATTATGAGTGGTTATAGAAATGCATAAGTAAACTACACCAACGAAGTTAAACTTCTTCTTATCCCTAATTATCCCCAAATAACCAGAATAATTCCAATGATTTATTGACACCGGATTTCTTAGATTGTCAGTCTACATACTTAGATTGTCAGTCTATAAAACATACGTACACGCGTAAAACTTTTTCTGGGAGGACAAAGGTCGCATTCTCATCACTATGGAACCATCATGGTCCAAACTGAAGGCATTTGAAGTGATTGTTGGCGTTTTAATGATCATGTTGCAAAAATTACTGTTATCTCCACGGTTAATGGAGTCCGAAACAAAGGAAGTAAGTGCCAATAAGTCTAAATCATTCAGGATTACGTAACTGTTATATCTCCAGCTTCCAATAATAACGTGGTCGTTTTGCATCTGCAGCGGATTTGTTTTGCAGAGGGCTGGCTACGAATCGGACTGCAGGTGGCCTAAAAGGGGAGAACTGCCAAAACGTCTTGGATGGTGAAGCCATGCAGAGATGGGTGAAAATGGGTGACCCTATGAAGTATGCTTCGAGTATGCCAGCGAAGCTTACAGAAGTATGCGCTAGTAATAAGAACATGTCATATTGGGTCGACATTCAGAGATCATGTGGTAGTTAAGCCCACCTACGTAAGTTATTGCTTACAAGTCGTATTTATTGAATCCTCTCCTGAGGTTCACATTTCTCTCCAGGCTTTTCTTTCCTAAAACCTCGAAAAATCCATCTTCGTCACGGTAAAGATCGAGAAGGATTTTCGGTGGCACGTATGGCAGACGGCTCGCTGGGCTTCTGGGGGGTCGCTCCGTCTGCACGGGAGGCCACTTCGCCAGTTCCTCAGGGTTTGAGTCTACAAGAAATAGTAGTTCAAGACGGTGCTATAAAACCTCAGGAGGTCTGATAAACATTGAAAAATTGGACAGGAGTGAGCACTTGGCTGTTTTGACGAACTGTTTGTGGAAGAGTTCATAATGATGGGTCCTGATTCATCCCACATTACCTTCGAGTATGTCGTTGACAAACTCCTGCCAAACGACGCGCTCCGGATCTGTCGGGTCAGCGTAGAGATAGCACAGCCTGTCCATCTCCTTCTCGGATAGATACATGTCCGTGAATTTCTCCCTTGCCATTCTTATGAATTCGAGGCCATTCTTGAAAGCCTCTTGCCTGATCCTACCCAAGTTCCTGGGGTCCAAACCCTGTAATTGTGTAGAAAAACAGAGACATCACACAGGTAAGTAATTTTTAATGTAACAGTAGGAAGTTACATGCTCATTATAAACACAGCTGTATCTGATCGAAAATGATGTGGCCTTCATTTCCAAAGTATCGCGGATATATTCCATTTCAAGATGAAGCTTAGGTACTTTAAAAATGTCGTCGATTCGGATCCTTTCTTGAGTGACGTGTTCTTTGATCTTCTCCAGAATCTGCATGTACTCCTCAGGGGCCGTTTGCCCTTTCCATCCAGGCTGAAAGACCTTTTTAAGACCGGATCCCAGCTCTTGTGGCTTCTCAGGGCGAGGAAGAAGCGACGCTTCGGCATTGGGGAACGTCAGGTCGTACCGGGGATATAACCTCTGCAATGGAAAATTATGTAAGATGTTTCCCAACTAAAATATGCGATTCAGAATGATACTTATTTATTTGAAAATATTTAATTCCCAAACCACATACAGACTACTTATATGTAAAATTTCTTTACCAAGTCCATCGCGCTTTGCTTAAGTAAAAAAAAAAAAAAAAAAAAAAAAAAATCAAATCAGGATGGATGGAAATTATGACGGTTGTTCTGAATAACATCCTCCGTGGATTTTCAATTACATACCTTAGGCGAAAGAAGGTTTTCGAGCTTAACACATCTAAAAAGTAAGTACAGAAACAAGCTTGATGTTGAGGACGATTTTACGTATCAGATTGTACTTATCAAAGCTTGACCTGAACATTGAGGAACTATGTTGAAAGGAGCAAGCTCATCCTTCTCAATAATGTTTAGTAATGCGTTTCATAATGTGTTTTTGATGTAAAAAAGTGTATTAATTAACCGCCCCCATCCCCCCGAGACCAAGGGGTAAGCAAAATGTATATTGTTTAAAAAAACAAAAAGAGAAGCCCTGATATAGGTAGTGGAATTCCAATATTGGCCTGAGGGTGTTTTGTAAGGGACTTTTGTGAGGAGTTACTGTAGGATGTCCTGTGCCACAGGCGACATCGTTGATTGAAGATAATGTTTTGTTGTTATGACAATTATCTTTAATTCGGTTGACTTTTTCCATTTACCCCGACAGAATCGATGTAACCTTGCTGCCGCAGGAGCGTCCGTAGGTTGTTGAGGTCGTTGAGGAAAGCGGCGTATTTCATCGAGAGGTTGTCACATTTGTACTTGTCGAAGAGGAGCTCATGCTCGAAAGCCGACATTTGGAGGCCGAGGAAGTTAAGAACGCGAAAAAACGAGGCTCTCGTGACGATTCCGCTGTTCTTTTTTAGCTGAAATCCGAACGCAAGAACGTGGAAAGTAGGTAGTAGCAGGAATATGATATGTTCAGAATAGTATAATGGGCCGGAATATATTATGTTTCGAAGATGGGTTTACCAAGACTTGAAAAAATAACACATAAGCCAGCAGTGTACATACCAAATCGCATTAACCCAATACCATTGCAAACACAGTGTTTTCAGTGGTATTGGGTTAATGCGATTTGGTACACTGCTCGCTTATGTGTTATTTTTACAATTATCAAGCGGCCAACTAAGATTAGGAGGTTTTGGCCAGGTTAATCTCATCTTAAGAATTTCATGAATCAAACGAAGATTTCTCTTCACATCACGGAATCGATTTTGGGCTACGTTAAAATAGATTGGGAGAATATCCGTCTATCGTGGGGACACGTAAAAGTAAATACAAAACAGCAGGTGAGCTCAGGTGTAGGCGAATTACCTTCCGCTCCCGACTTATAGAGGTGGTAGACCCTAAAAGAGAAAAAAAAATAAGAAAACCAACGCACAAACCTTGGACAAAAAATACCGACCCCTACAACGGGGTTCGGATTGATGCCGCGGAATACGGGGGAAAACCTCTCCGATTGATATTCCAACTGGAGGGAAACATAGAGAAAAGTCGTGAGAGAGGAAAGATAAAATGGGGATGAGCATTCACCATCTAACAACCATTCCATGGTAAAAAAAAGTGATAAAACCAACCAGCTCGTAATCCATAAAGTAAGGCTTGAGAAGGAGAGGCTTGGGGCAGCTAACGGCAATCTTCGTCAAAAGGACAAGTAATCGATTTTCCTCCGCCACGTTCAATTTATTGCTGGTGTAAGGGTTTTCGACCGTTTCGTCTTCATCTCCTCTTGGCCCTGTAGCAAAAAAAGAATCGCAGGCTTCAGCTAACTTGCTTCTTCCTCGTTTCTCGTGGCCCTTACGCCCGTCAGGACTTGCTAAACCACCAATTTCTTCTCCTTAAGGTACTTAAATCCCATAATTAACTACTTGAAGAGGCAGGTGTGGATTACAAACGTCTGTTGAAGAAAACTAGCTAAATTATCTCTAATGATTTTGATTTTAATTAGTTCGTTCAACGAAAATGAGTATAAGAAAGCAGAATGGACATAAAACATCAATTTGAGTTCTATACGAATTGTTCAGTTTTCCGGACTAAACCTGAAAATGTTTGTAAAGAAACAAAACTTTCGAACATGCTGATGTGTCTGGAAATACCTGAGTATTTCTTCGATTTCATCAATTCCGATTATTCTCGCTATAACTAGGTTATCTAACAAAGACGAGCAATAATTTTAGACCATCCCGAACGCTTGACCTACCCTTAGGACCGTTCGACATCTCATTAAAAAAAAAAAAAAAAAATCATATCATATCCATCTCTTGAAGACTGATTGAAACAAAATCGGTTAGGACAAGGGTTTGTTAGAGAAGGCCATGTGACGTAGAGCCATACCTCAGCAAACCTTGTATGGAAAACATTTCAAACTCTCAAGGAACTTCGGGAACCTCGCCTGATCAAGCCTGAACTCACAGGGCATGTGAGAACTCCATAATAACCAGCAGTTACCGGGTCAGCTTTGACCAGTTTGTTCCAAAGGTTTACCTGATGACTTAGTGGTTTTGGAGTTGTTCAATTAATACACATTACTTACATTACATTAATTTCACTATTGAGTTCCAAAGGTAGGTGTAGAAGTCTTGTGGTATATCCTAGATGAGTGGACCTAAGGTATTTTTGTGATTTAAATTACTGTTTGAGAGGTGTATGCCTGATCATTTCTATTAATTTCTATTACAACCTGCGCTTACTATTAATGTTTATCCATTTATTTTTAAGTTTTCTTTTGTATGAACTATACTGACATGTGTGAATAATTTTTTACTTAGAAATACCATTAAATGGTATTTCTAAATAATAAATAATAAATTTTAAATAATAATTTTTATCTAATAAATAATATATAATAAATAATTTTTTCTAAATATTAAATAATAAATTTTATGAAATACGACATACTAATAATGTATTCGATCAAATGGGGAATTGACGTTCTTTCCTCAGCTGTGTTTCAATTATTAGGAGAAGGATTTCAAGGAAAAAACGTTGCTAGATATTTTCAGAAACGTTGAAGGATCAGGGTGAAAAATAAATAAGTATGAGAATAAAAATGGAGTTGTTGGCGACGGGTATCGTGCGTTATGAGGTGGAGGGGGGATGAAAAAGGGGTTTAAAACGGGGTAGATGAGAAAGACGACAGGCAGGCAAAAAAATGGAAGGAAAAAATGGTAGCGCCTCAGCTTCTTTCACTACGTGATTTTCATGTCTATAAAAAAACCCATCTACCCTCTCACTGAGTTATACAGCAAAAGCTTTGGTAACAATGTGGAAGGAAAGAGATTGATATACACATCATGAACACTATTACAGCGCATTTCTCGAGACGTTGTTTACGAATCATTGTTACCTAGAAGAAGATTTGTTCGAAAAGCAGAGCAAATGTGGATCAGTGATATAAAATATTATGGCATAAGATACTATTTGTTTAATAACTAAATTAAAACGTAACGTACGACTCGAGGATTCAGCCATCGTAATTAAAGTTGTGGATCGGTGCTCGGGAAAGATACAGTCAAACTTCACCAGCTATTCAAGGAATCAGCAGAACCCCACTATACACACTGAAGTATTTCCATGTCTTCGCTATCGACGTTTTCAAGGTACCAGCAAGCTCAACCTTTATAATATAATGATATTATCGTCAGTGTGGCACAAACTTGAGAACGAATTCCCAGAAGGGAAGTACGCTTGCGTATGCACTGGCAGAACTGGCGGAATACAGAAATGGGACGGAGTTGACTTCAAAGGATAAAATCACGTATTACTTGAAATTCCCAATCCATTGCTATAGGAGAAAACCTGCTATCTGCTACCAGGAAGTGAAAGAAAAGGGAAGGTTAGAACATGCAACTTAGCATCAAGATCAAATATCTATAATATTATACCAAAATCACCATTTTAAAATAATACACAAGTAATCACGAAAACGGTGATTCTCGGGGCGATTTCCATTTCGCCAATCAATCGGTCCCATAGCCAACACAATGAAAGACACCAGCACCGCCGCACAGTGGTCGGAAAAACGATTTTATGGGAGTGAAATTTTCTGAATACGGATTCTCATAGGAAATTTCACGATGAACAAAAACGTTCTATAAACATAGGGGCTAAATGGAACCCATAATATTCATCCATAATCAATCAGAATTTCATTAAAAAGGTGCTCCTTGTTGGCAATGCAAGAGGTAAGTAAATGCAAGCAAACGTTATAGCTGTTGACAATAATGTAATATACTTGGTAAAGCGACATTAAATATAATATATCAGCTGCTACTACTTGCAACTTTTTGTTTTTTAGCTGTTTCAGTGCTGCAAAACGGTGTTTCACCTATTGCGCAATTACACTGCTGAGTTCTTTTATTATCGTTTATATTATCATTAAGATTCTGCTATTTTTTCAAATATATTATATTTGAAAAAATAGCAGAATCTTAATGATAATATAAACGATAATAAAAGAACTCAGCAGTGTAATTGCGCAATAGGTGAAACACCGTTTTGCAGCACTGAAACAGCTAAAAAACAAAAAGTTGCAAGTAGTAGCAGCTGATTTTGGTTTTAATCCCCTACACTGTAGAGTCTACAGGAACAATTCTGAAGAGATCCATAAAAGGATTTTGTTTTAAATAAGTCAAGTTCACTTTTGGATTAAAAATTGTCTCCATTGTATTATTTTGCTAAATACGATCAAATGTTTTTAAAATATTTTGTTGCATGAAATATGAAGAGTACAGGGGAAACATGATACATGTCCATAAAACCTGTTCCCGAGAAAAACCATTATTAAGGTTTAAAAACGTTTTGAGGCAAGGGAATGATCAAGATTTAAACAAATAAAAATATGTGCAAACATCAGATGTTCAAGATCAAGTTCTTGATCATTCCCTTGCCTCAAAACGTTTTTAAACCTTAATAATGGTTTCACTCAAGATCAGCTGTTGTGGACAATGTAACATGTATCATTCTTCACCTGTACTCTGCATATCTTTGTTATGTACTTATTTGCTGAGTATCCATCGTATGTTAAACGGGCGAGCATCTACTACTGAGATGCACCTAGTACGGATCGCTATAGCATCCGAACGGAATGTGGGTCCTAACGTATTTATTATCGTTTCAAGAGAGAAGATTAGTAAACAAACCTGAGTTGTCTTGTGTGGGTATCTGGGGGTACTTTCACTACAACACCGATCCCGTTCTTTCATTTTCATTTTTACCCTTTTAAGTCCCATAAAATCAGTTTTTCGACCACTGCGCGCCGTGTGGAAGACGATATTTCACAATGAGTTCGTTGTATGCAACGAATATTTGCAATTAAACTGCAAGTTGTTGACCTCAAATCAAGGAGACTGTTGATAAAATCGCCCGTCATCTCACAGTAGAAGTAAATTCACTGCTTCGCCCATCTCTAGCGGACCTGGGCCACAGCCCACGCACAAAACGCGACCAACCCACGCGTAGGGGATTCCGTCAAATCCAGATTAGGGTGAGTGGCCGCACGTTGGACCCAGTCAACGGCTTTCCCACTCAGTTACCTTCACCCGCAAGGGCTCGTTTATCCCCGCCGCACATTTTTCGTGGGAACTTTGGCGAAATAGTTTGTCCAGAAAAATGGAACTTGAAAAGCTGATTGCTCATTATTGGCGCAGTAAAATTATTTTCAATTATTTATTTCTGTAATAAACCTTTGGAGTTGACAAAAAAGGGGCCTAAAAATGTATTTTGAGATGTATATTTCAGAACTTATATTTCCCAAACAAGAATTTTTATTAAATTTATTCAGCTTTTCATAATCTAAACTGATAAATCGAAGCAGTCAAACTGACTCGGAATCCAAATCCAGGGGAAATTCAATAAGTTTGATCATCGACATCGTGGAATATGGATTTATAATTGGGTTCAACATGCGGTACTTGACCCATCCCACGGATTTGGGATACGAGTGGGCCGTGAATGGTCAGGGTTCAATTCTAGGTCCTTTGAGGGGAAACGATTACTCTCACCATCAATTCTAAATTTTGGAAAACACATTTGTGCTGAAGGAACAATGTGAGTGGACTAGTTCAAAATCTTGTAAAACAGAAAAATCTACCTACACCTTGTAACATTTTAGGTTTGTCTGCAGAGCTGTTCAGAACCAGTTGAAACCAGTTCTACACTAACGCAGATAAGATTTTCTTAGTCTTATTCTGCATTCTTAGTAAATCTAATAATTAGATTAATAGTGAAAGCATTTCCAGATGGGTTCAGAACTTGGTTTGTAATAATTACAAACCAAGTTCTGAACCCATCTGCTTTCACTGTCACTTCACCCGAAAGTAGAGAGGAGTGACAGTACCCGAGGTCCACCTCCCATGATCCCTCCCAGCCCGGATCGGATATCAGATACATTCCAGCAGTTCCGTCCGTCTGAAGTGGTTCTATCAAAACCTCGGGAGCTGTTACAGAACTTAACGCATGCGCATTGCATAGTGTAACGCTAAATGCCTACCACTCACGCAATTTTGAATAATTGAATTCCTCCCATTTTTTTCTCGAACCCATAACAGTATGAATCCTACTTCCATGGTTATTCAAGTTTGGGTCTTGAAAGAGTTGCAGTGCAAGTTCCGTGGGCTTCAGTTCTAGAATTATAAATTCTGAATTGCTTAGGTCTTGTGCGAATAATTAAATATTTACCTTCACTAAAATTTATTTAAGGGAGGAACTTATTTTTATTTATTCAGCCGTTTGGTAGGAAATGACCGAGTGGATCTTGAAGAACTGACCGTTTTCAAGTTACCTTTCAACTATAAGTGATTAGATTGAACCAATAATACGTTAAATCGTTGATAAATAAGCCCTTTGAAAGGACTTTTAAGGATCAATAGAATTGATGAATTTCCTTTTTTATGGAGCTCACTTTCGTTGTGGACCATCCTGCAGAACTGGTCGTAGGCTATTCGGCCGTCGTTCACTTTGAAATAGGCCGCCAAATTCCGGAGCTCTTTCTCACCAAGGCCGATAATATCTTTCAGAGGCCCTCCGAGAACTGAGAGGAACTTGTGCACTGAAAACATGACGAGATACTTCATCAAGATGGAAACTTCAAAGGAAACCCCCCCCCCCCTCCCACACCGTTTTCTGCGATACGGTCCCTACCAAATAAAGGCAATTTTCTGAAAAGACAAGCCCCCACATAAATGAACCCGCATTCAATGTGAAGAATGCGGAAATAATATTTTACGTCGACCAAAAATTTACAAAATTTTGGGTGTCTACGTTTAAGTACGAGGAATAAGGAAAATCAAAATATTAAGCATAGTGGGCAGGATGACGCCCGTTGATTTGTGACAGATTATCATCATTTTACCTCGAAGACAGGTGTTTGAAACATACGATCTTCGACTTATTAAAACAAGGGCAAATGTCGAATATGTGAATTTGCATGTTTTGAACTGAGCACTAAACCTGAAATAAATTACTAGAGACATTTTTATTAGTATGTATTACTTTAATCCTCCTAAAATGTCTCGAGTAATTCATTTTGGATGGAAAAACAATACCGCTGAAAAAATTAATGTAGATTCCATCTGGTAGCAGAACTTGATGGATTCTCAGAATATGAAATGATTTTACGTGTTGGCAGGCCCGCCGAGAGGAGCAAATGGCGAAAATTCCCCGGGCCTGGGCTCAGAGGGGGCCCGGGCAGCCCGAGGGTTAAAAAACAAATAATTTTCAAAAATATTGAATGAGAATAAACAAATTTTTGTTCTATTACCTCCTAAGTAAACGGCTATTCATCCATACAGTAGACACTCGGAATTATGAGTGCCGATTTTCGGACCATTTGTTAAATTTTAGGCGTTTTTTGCGAATTTTAGAAGAAAAAGAGGCTATTGTTCTCGGTCCAAAATATTTAAAACTCGAATTAACGAAAAACCTTTTATTCCATCTGTTTCAGACCATCCTGAATTCACTGCCAAAAGACACCGAAAATCATATATTTAGATATGTATGTGTCATTCCAGACGATAACTCTCGATCTCTCAAATTTGTTATAAAACCAGTAAAAGGGATACAAAACCTTTTCTTCGAAAATTTGCTCTTATGGCCATGCTGCATAATTGTGGATTTTCATGGATTTTTATATAGGTACGTTTTTTATGAAGGACATGAAATGAGATAGTCAGAATTCCAAGAACTGTAAAAGATTGTGTCCTCAGTGGTTTTCAATCTACTAAATAGGTACTCATTTAAAACAGGGAAAAATTTTCACAACAAACATTCAAAACATAACACGGCTAATTTCATACAGTAATGGACTATTGCAATCGCGTAATTGACAAAAACAATATTTCACGCACGCTAATATTGATGTACTGGACGATATTACTGAGGAAGCGGCGCAAGATAAAATTGATTTTTTATTGCATATTCGTGCATTATATTTGGTTAAAAAAATAGTGAAACCTCCGTTCTCGTTGCTTAATAATTTCAAACATTTCTCTCGGCGGCCCTGCGTGTTGGTGGTAGGAATTGGAACTAATGAATAGTTAACAATATTCGTAGTAATCTAGGATATTGGAATACCATGGAGTGAATATTGATGCGATGATAATAATTAAGTTAAAGTTCAATTCAGCGTATTTTAAGGCCAGTGTATAACAGTCTAAAGGGTCTGTTTCAAAACCGACTTACAAGCTGTGACTCGTTTCCCAGGCGGTTCCATTGTCCTGAAGATGTCCCAAAGGTTGAAACCAACGCGGTTAGCCGCTGCTCGGATTTTGTGGAGGGTTTCGTGAACGTCCGCTACAGCTGGAGCCAAACACTGAAACCGTTCAATAAATCAGTTACCATCTGATTCCAGCTCTGTACTTAGTCATGTGTACTGACAACCCAAGATTCAGATTTGAATATATTCGTGTGTAAAAATTAGGTTGGAGTGTGTTGACACTTTCAGGCAGCCAACCAATGTCCAACATCCAATAGGCCGGTTCAAAACCGTTGGTCCCTTTGAGGTCTAGTCAACCATCAGTTGAGACGTTTAAATGGAATATCAAGGTTAGACCACTTTCCAAAGGTTAGAGCTCGCTTTCCTGTATCTACGTACATTATCTACGTACAGAGAATTTACCTACAAGAGTTCCACTGTAACCCGTTCAGTTGTGAATGTATCAGTCCATCCTCGGGTCTATCGGTTGAACGCAATCTAAACTTTTAATATCGTTCAATGGAAATGGTACTACAGTTGGGACGATTCGTGTATTCAATGCAATCAGCAACATGTACGTTCTATCTGTAATAACCGTAGTTTAATTTTTTTTTTTTCTAAATAACATTTCTAACATTTTGAACTGTTTCTGTTATTGAAGTTCGAATGTGAAGTACCCAAAGAGGTTGGTGATGAAGAGGGTTGTGCAAGTACGCATACTTTCCTTACATTGCTGTTTTGAACATAAAGTTGATAGCGCTGATCCCGATTTTTTAATCACGCCCATTTTGAAACGAAACCAAACAAATGAATTATATGAGTTCCTTCATCTTTCATCAATTCCTGGTTTATTAACTAACAATGGGCAAACTTTGATCAATGAAGTGAACTCAAACGGGAGTCAAACGGGAGTTAGACCAGTTAATTGGTTAAAGTATCACCAGTAATGGGTGTAAGAAGTCATAACTCAATTCAAACTGCGTGAACGCGAGTGGTGCAGGTGAGCCTAAACGATCAAATAAATTATTGTACTGTCATCACTACCCTCATTGAAAAGAGGAATAAGGTTGATTCAAACATACGAACAAAAACCAGGGCATCGTTACCATGAGCTAATTTTGTGATTTGATTTTAATTTGTTGAATGCAAATTATACAATATCTACCTACAGCCCCTATGGATTTCCTATATTCCCTTGATGCCATAGTTTTTGTTTGTACGTTTGTATCAACCTCACTCCTCTTCATATTTTATATTATATTATTTTCATACATTATGGTTTTTAAAGATGATAATATCATCTTTAGAAACCATAATGTATGAAAATAATATAATATAAAATATGAAGAGGAATAATACGAGTATTACTGTACAGCTCATAACTCATGTTGATTTGTAGGTTTAAAGTGTGTAAACCCATAGTTACGAAATGGCTCATTGTATGTAAATATGAAAACTCAAGTATTATTTCATCGTAGACCGAACCAATCCCGATTCATGAGATCTTAATCCCGTAATTTCTATGCATAGTTATTCAAGTTATAGGAACTTGGTACTAACCCCACAAATAGACGACGGGTTTCACAGGTATTGAGCATAATTACCTATTTCGCAGCAACGAGTTATCAATTTTGAGAACTATCTGATTTCTCAGAAGGTAATACGTTGATAACCTAGACCTAGACCGACCGCCACCAAGAGTAACTCCGATGGCTGAAACCCAAGTGAAGTTCTAAGCAGTTAGGAACAAGTTTGTTTCACAGTCGAGATGAACTATCTCAGGTTCTCTAGTGTTACCATTGTTCGTTTGATGATAACAACTGTGAAACTTTGATTAGTGATTTAGGGAAATTCCTCTTACAATGTCATTTCCAGGGAATTATAGCCCATCGACCGGTAAGGTACTTCTAGTTGTGATTGTTAATATATATTGTTTTTTATTTGCAAATGGAACTTGTTGGAACAATACTTGTCATTCCAAGTATCCATAAGATTGGGCTATTTACGAAAACGAGTGTAAATGTTGACATGTATATAAAATATTATATACATGTCTATATATTTATATCTAATATACGAAAAAAAGAACAAGCAAAACGGATGAAGAGCGGGAAACGACGCGGGAAGAAATTGATTCTATGATATGAACCTAGCTTTAACTCAACCAGACACAGCGTTCAGAGACTGGGATGCTGAATGGAAAAATAACCACATCTATCCACAACCACGCAAACTCGTGTGGTTCAGTCAATGACTAATCGATGTTAGTTAAACCCAAATCATTTCTTAATCGAATGAATCCACCAAGGAAAACTATTATTTAAGAATCTATGGGACATCAGCTAAGTAAGCTATACGGAGTGATTTTGAGCTCTCTAACCATCAAGTTTTCACGGGAAGAGTGGAATAATTTTATTGACGAGATGGAATATTTCATTGAAATTGAGCTATATTTGAACGAGGCGGTACTATTCAACTAGGGGTTGATCTCAACTAACATACTTATGACGTTCCTACGAAATTAATTTCATTCTTCAAATTTGTAACAAACATGTAAAAAACCCCATTTTCGCCACTGACTGAGGCAGAAAAACCAGTCTCAAAACTGGATTTCAAAGGTTCGAAGATGTTCTGAAACGCTCTCCAATATTAATATACTCGTAGTTGCGAAGCGTGGGAATAGACCGTCTCCAGCATGGTTATAACGTCTCATAAACGTAACGCGTCGCGTTCCTTCAGCGTTTGAGCTCTTTATTGTGGCTGCTTCATATCGGATGACTGCCTTCATTTCCTGGTATTTAAACGTCGTGAGGCCTTTTAGACCGAGAAGGGATGTAGAACGGCCTCATAATGAGTCTCCCTATCCACCCTAAGGTGTTATAGAACGTCATAAGACCCTCGTATGTACCAACGTCTTTCAAATTAAGCTCCATATTTCCTTGGGGAAAGCCAAGTGAAGTCTGAGCCCGAGGCTCACCAATTTTCGTTATTGCTTTTTTTTTCTGCCAACTTTTCCTTAAGGCGACATTTTGTGGGATTTCATTAATTCTCTATAGAGGCTACGATGCGTATTACGACCTCGAGAATGGAATATGCAGTTAGACCGAGTTGAATTAACACGAAGGAGACCAGGGTATAACCTGCCATGCGAGGTTATTGCTGTTGGATATAGAATTTCAAAACCATTATTCAGTCCAGGAGGTTCACAGGAGATGGTTTGGTGTTATGTGAATAAAGAAGTACACAATCAAACGTATTTCGCTGATATCAAAGAATGTGAGCTGTAACCATAAATGCAACACGATGGTAGCTGCAATGATGGGACAGGAAGTTCGAACGATATAATATAATATAGCATTATTACTATTTACGTTATAACATAGTTTTAATGTATTATAATATAACATCAGTATAATTTTATAAAATTATACTAATGTTTTTAAAAAAAATTATTGGGTTAATTTAGAAAAAACTTCAAGGTACGTATTTTATTCCCTAACGAAACAACGGAGATTAAATACAATGGGAAAATACCCATACAGTTCGGTTTTCCTCCTTTTTTCCATAAGTCCTTTTCACTTCAACAGCTAAATTCTGAGCACTTTTCAGCATTGCTCAGCACTTTTCACTTTTACTTCACGTATAATCCTTTGATGAAATCAGCGACACCGGGTTATCTTTTCAATTTGGCGGAAATAGTAAATATTTCCTGTACCTATTTAGTTTTGAATTAAACGTGAATCATTTTGATAACATAGAATTTTTTACAATCAGAGTTCAGAGGTCGTTTTTATTCAGTAAGTCACATTGATGCTTTATCAGAGTTCAGATTCTCAAAACTATTTTGTATTTAGAGAATCATAAAATTTATGTCCTACTTGAAAAATGCAAAATGATACAATTCTTTGAGGGTGCGAGTAAGCGTTTGAGTAATTTCTACACGTTTTTCTCCATTACAATACCTAGTTCTATGCCCCCCCCCCCCTCAAAATTTTAGGGTTTACGTATCAAGATACATCGATTCCGAAAATCCAAAAATCCAATTAAAAATAAATCAGTCCGAATGAATTTTGAAACTTTAAAAACGCAACTCTTGCGAAAAATTTCATGTTTGAACAAGTCCGCGGCGCATTGCCTAGTTAGCGTTGTACTAAAATTAGGAAATTGGTTTATAGTTTCGGACCACACTCACGATGTTTCCTGAAACTTTTCGTAACCCTAGGTCAAAAAGAAAAGGTTCAAACGAATTTTGAAGATTTTTTTCCTCAACATGAGGATGAAGGAAAAGAGTATTTGAAAAAACCCTATATCAAATATACGATTGCAATTGCAAAATATGCAATTGAATGCATTTATCTGGTGGATATGCCAATATCGAATATTTTATCCGCTAACCTTCAAAATATGCAATTTTATGCGAAATAAAATGGGTGTTTTTCGAAACAAAGACGTGAAACGGTTAGATCACTGGGTATTTCTTCGAATCCGGCGAGAGAGAAAATTGCATTTGTATACAAAACCGTCCTCTATTGATAACCACGAAAACCTGTAAATTCGTACCGTATCACAATGGATGGTCCCCACAAATTGGCGTTTCGAAGTAAATGAACCCAAATGAACTAAATGAACCCTCCTTCTGCCTCACTCGCACAGACCTACAATCACGACTTCGTAATCGCAGAATCCGATACACACCATTTTGATGAGCTCTCCAGATAGTGAAGGGCTAGATTGGGATGTTAACTACAATTTGTAGTTATGCTGAATAGACAAGGGTTTGGTTATGATGTTGAGGTGTACCTATTGGAGCGAGCAACATGTCAGGTCGGTTGGATCAGTTTAATTACGCTCTAATCTACCTCCACCTACATCTATCCAGTTTCCTCTTCAAATTCCTGGGCTTCCTAAACGTTGTTATAGCAACTGAAGCAGATCTCTTGTTAGTCACAATAACAATCTCGATATTACTACGGAATTGCCTTGTATATATTTTCACCCAGTCCTCAATATTATAAGGTTTGCATATAAACACTTGTTCGCATTTACCTTATTTTTGACACTTCGTATCTAGCACTAAACTCACGATATTTGTAATTCTGACGGCATTCATAATATTTGGTGAAGTGAACGATATGCATCTAGCGTATCGTTCACTCCACCAAATACTTATTGTAACAATAAAACGAAAACATGTCACGAAAACGAGAGTTTTCGCCGTTCCTTACCATGCTCTCACTCTTTTAGTATTTATAACCTGACCATCAGAAATAGAGGCAGATATCTTGAAGGACCAATGTACCATTCCAAAATCTTACTGCCTAGAAACTTGTGTCCTTTTCCAAGAATCCTGCTCCCAACTTTTTCAGCCACAATTTCGTTCATCCACTTTGTTCCAAATTCTTTGTCCAACATCTTTCAGTTGCTGTAAAATTTCCTGGCACTTTTTGAAATCCTTATTAGACTCGGTGTAGATGAGCAGTCATGCTCATCACACTGAGGAGCTCCCAAGCCGCTGAAGATGTACTCGTATTATACGAGTATAGATAATACTATAATATAATAGATCTATAATAGATCTACACGAATCTAACTAGTTATGTAACTTACGTCCATTTCTCTTGGTTCCAAGAACTTCAAGGCGCACATGGTTCACTATTTTATCAACCCTATTTAATATAATTTTGGATCACTCTACATTTATCGACACCTACATAAAAGTTTTTATATTAGAATAATTTTCCCCCTTTGAACTATTTTGAACTATTATTGTTTAACTCAACCAACCAGTGGAAGTTACTAATGACGATTGTGATGATTGTTACAACTAATCATCGAGTAGCGTCTGCAATTTAAGCAAACGATATGTTGATTGTAATTCTCTGTGAGGGCAGTAGTGAACACTAATTACAGGAAATCCTTGAAAAAACTAATTGAGCGATTTGCTATTGACCCAGGGCCATGAATAGTTTCCAGGATCATACAAGGTTCCAATTGGAGCCTGAATGGCGATTCACGAAGATTAATGTGAATTTTAAGAGCAAACACACCCCATGATTCTATTCAATTTTCTAATTGAAAGTAAAGGTTTGGGTACGATGGCGCCTACTTCAGTTTTGCACGAGAAATTCGAACGATTTCATTAAAAACAATTGATGATGTTTACTCCAAGACTAATTGGAATTTCCTCATCAGTAAACAACTCGAAAAACGGTTCTAGGGGCAAATCAGCTAATTTCACACCCACGGGTGTTTGTTATTGGCTCCAAAGGACGGCTCAAGTCTAGATTTCACAGATGGGAAGAACACCGTCGAATGAGGCGTTGGGCTGGCTGTCCACCTCAGCCTGAAAGTCTATCGAGTCAGGTGGTTAATTAGAATCAGTATAACTCTAGCTATCACTAATAGAACATTATAACACAGACACGCAATAAATACAGATGTGCGGGCCTTTACTGAAGCAACTTCATTACTGGAGCTGCGGTCAACGATGGTCTAGTAAACTGTTGAATTGCCACTCACACGAAGGAAAAGCTCCCTTTCGAAACTAACCCTTTCGTCCTTTAATCCCGTCCGTTTTCGGGTCCTCAGAGCGAAAACAATAACTCAATTAACCTAAGGATGGGATCCCTAGGGTCTCTCACTAAATATGTTACAGCGGGAGTTAAACATGCATAAATACAATCAGGTCTGTGTGTAAAATAGTAAACTCCTTAACCCTCTACGTCCACTCTCCTTAACTTGATTATAACTTGGCTTTTCGAGAACCGAAATGAACTGAGAGTTATGGCAGGCAGGAGTATCTGAGCGGGCTGCAGCCTCGTTTCTTTCTATCTCACTTTGCATTGATGCATACGCCTCTGATTAGGGCTGTACTAGTCTTGAAACATATTGTCAAGTACAAAAAGTTGATTTCTTCCTTCTTCATCTTTAGGGCTGTACTAGTATTGAAACATATTGTCAAGTACAAAAAGTTGATTTCTTCCTTCTTCATCTTTACGTGCTCCTTCCAGCGGAGCATGGCGTCCAGAGTAATTCCAAAGTACTTAGCAGTATCAGCATATGGGGCGATTCGGGAGTTTATTTCTATAGGTATTGGGCTCACTTTCCTGTATGTAAAGTTAATGAGTGTTGACTTTGCTTCGTTGAGTTTTAATCTCTATTTTTTGGTCCGTTGATGGATACTGTTCACGGATTCCTGTAGTTTTCTTGAGGTTTCCTCATCTGTGGGACCAACTGCCAGGATTGCTGTGTCATCCTCGAACGTCGCTGTCACAGCTTCTATTGGTTTTGAGAGATTCCTTGTATATAGTAGATAGAGTACTGACCCAAGGATGCTGCTCTGAGGTACTCCTGCTTTTATGTCCCGCAATTCGGAGTATTCTTATTCGTGTTTTACCTTGAAATGCCTTTCCGTTAGATAAGACACTACAATCCTGTAATACTGTACAGGGAAATATCTTTGCAGCTTTGATTGAAGTCCCTTATGCGAGACTTAGTCAAACGCCTGAGAGACGTCAAGGAACATTGCTGAGCAGATCGCCTTCTCTTCGAAGCATTTCTCTATCACGCCGGTGATCCGGTGTATTTGGCTCATAGGGGGAAAATCCCAACTGTCTATACTTAACAAAATGCTACTGTACGAGCAAGTGATCAAACCAATTTGGGCTTACGGCTGCTAGAGGAGCAACTTGAATATAATCCAAATAACGCAAAACCAAATTCTCAGGAGCATAGTTAATGCCCCCTGGTATGTTCAAACAAATGATCTCTTTAAGTAGAGATGGTGAACCATGTGAATATGTGCGCTAGATGAGCAAACAATTTTCGCGGTCCTCTAAGAAGAAGTAAACTATATGTAAACTATTTAAATATTTTAATGTAAACTATTTTATTAATCCATCAGATTAAAACGAGGACTACAATCATACTCGTATTTTCGCACTTTGCTGAGAATAAGTGCTTCAATATTTGAATTAGCACAAACTGCTGCAGAGTACTCGTAGATCACATTCATAAATAAACCCAATAGGTAAACATCATGCTAATGTGTTATGTAGTGAGATGTAGTTTCTTCCCTGGTACATCAGTAAGTATTCGAGTTCAAGTTGAGTTTTTATTGTCGGGCCGCATTACCCAAGCGATAGTAACGGAACGACTTCACTGCCATCTGATATCACTAATAGGTTGAGAACTACTCCCCTTATCTCTAACATTTAACCCCCTCACTGTTCACACTTTCTTCGGAGGGGAAAAAAGAACGAGAGAGAAAATGTGGTTTTCTCGCCCTTAATAGACTTGAACCCCCGTCCGAGAAAACCTCATCAAAGGAGCCCGGTTCCTTCGGGAAGAAGACTTAAAAAAAGGGTAAGAAAACCTGTTAAAAGCCGCGGAAAAGAAAGTAGACTTGAGATGAGTGCGGTTATAGAGAAAAAAAATGTGGTGAGGGAAGAACAGTAAGTAAGAGGTTAGAGGTAGTTAAGGTGCAAGGAGGAAGTAAGACAGCCGTATCAGCTGTTAAGATGAGGAAGAGCCTTCTTCCAGTCAGTTGATTGAAGGGCTCACCGTCCGAGGGAAGGCCCTAATGAGGTCGCCGAGGGCCCAATATCATCTTTCCTCGCCTTTCACCGGAGCTATCTCTTCCTGCAACGCTGTTTTCTCCTGTAGTATTTTTCTCGGTCATTACTTATTCACAAAGTCATCTGGCGACCGGGTACCCCTCCCTACTTTTCTATACACACTTCAACACCCCCTCCACTCCCCTTGACAACTCCTTCTATACACTCCTCCCAACTCCTTTTCTTTTATGAATACAATTTTTTTTCTTTGCGAGTACGAAGTGGGAGTTCCATTTTTTCGTACTTTTTCTGCCTCACCCACAACCGTCAACGACATGCCCGCGCACTGAAGGCATTAAAAAGTAACACCGGGGTGGTTTTAAGTGGGGAGTGGAGGAGTTTTTTCTCTCCAACCTCTGTCTCTCTTTTCTGCCCCTTATTAAAAAAAGTCTCGGGGTTGTCCTTTAGCTGATATTAAAAAAGGCGCGAGAGTCGCCAGCACGCTCATACAAAACCAACCCTCCACCTACATTTATTTATGTAACCCTTTATTTATGTAACCTTCACCATGTTGATTACAGTAGGTGGGTGTAACTTGAGAGCAATTCGATTACGAAGACGGAACGGATAACTCCGGATTACTGAACAAGAGCCGGTCAGTAACCCACCAACACTAACTTGTGGTCTTATCATGGGCTGCTATCAGTGGCGTAACTACGGGGGGGGGGGGGGGGGTACTTTGGGGTTTTGCAAGTTTCACGAGAACAATTTTGCGAGATTTACTGAAGGGAATCATTTTTTCAGACAATTTCTAAGGGTTAGGAGAGTTATAATTAATTATTACTGCAGTCCTTTCGAGATTAATTATTAATTATTTAATTGATAATTAAATAATTCTTTTCGAGATTCCCGCGCATCTCAGTCTCATCCTCATGTTGTCTCATCCAGTTGTCATAATATTATTATGATTCAATCCAAACCAAACTCTGGATAACTGAACAAGAGCCGGTGAGATCTTTGGTCAGTCATCCACCAACACTAAATTGTGGGCTTATCATGGCCTGCTATACGGCGTAACTACGGTGAGGGGTGGGAGGTGATGAAGGGGATACCCCCCTCCTCCTCAGAGAGGGTAAAATTTTGACTACCCTGAAGTTGTGTACGAATTTATAGTCGAAACTTTGCCCCGTTGCCACGTCTTTAGATCTAATAATTCTTCAAATCAGCAAACGGGAATCAATTACAGTGATCAATAGCTCGATAGATGATGTCGCAAATGTTTGAAATTTCAATTGTGGAATTTAATGAAAATTAAGACTTTGCCCAGTTGGCATGGTGTGAAAAATAAAAATAAACAAAAAATAAAAAATAAATAAAATAAGTAAATTTATTATTGAGTTGGATTCGAAACTAGTACCTAGGTGCATCTCTAGATAGATGTTCTTTTCGATTTTTGAAATGTTCAACATTGCGGTCATATTTATTACCATTGTGAGAAAATAGGTTGAGTCGCCGCTTTCCCCAACTTGGCCTAGTTGTATCAGGGTGAAAAAAATGTATTAGATTGAATACATATTCTGAACTGTATTTTAATTCTCTAGATAGACGTTCTCTTCGATTTTTGAAATTTTTAGCATGGCGGTCATATTCCTGTTTGCTGATTTCAAGAATTATGAGATCCAAAGGCGTGGCAACGGGGCAAATTTTCGATTATAAATTCGTACACAACTTCAGGGTAGTAAAATTAGGAGTTTTGCAAGTTTCACGAGAGCAATTTTGCGAGGTTTACTGAAGCAAATTCCTGAAGTAAAAGTGCTAGGAGAGTAGAGTAGGTTGATTAGTGGTTATAAATAATTAATTAAATATTAATGCAGGTGTTTTCGAGATTGATAGTTATAATTAATGATTAATACGGGTCTTATTAATCATCTCAGTCTTATCCTCTTGTTGTCTTACCCAGTAGTTATCTTATTAAATCCAAACCATTTCCATTACCCCCCCCCCCCTCACCACCGAACCACTGCCTGCTATGAATAGAAGGATAGATGTCAGCGACAGATAGATTCGATTATCGTCAGCAACCAACAAGAATCTTATACTGTGCTTTGTCTGTTACAGTAGTTTCAACATTTTTAACGATGTAAAATGAGAACAGGTAGGGGTTAGATACATGTGAGGGTTCTGTAAAATAGTAATTATAACTTTTATAATTATAATTTTTTACAGAATTATTGTGGACCTAATCATGCCCACAATAATAATTTATGTCCAATTACACTTAATATTTACAGTAGTATTAATGTAAAGTGAGGAAATTGTGTTGCTGCAGCAACATATTATTTTAAACTTTCCAGTAAACCACTCGGCCCATTTATAATTAAAAAAAAATCATGTCAGCTTTCCTGCGAATTTTTCAACAAAAAACGCAATTAGAATGGCATTAAACACGAATTTTACATTTTTTTACGTTTCAAAGACTTCTGAAACCGATCTACCGTTTCGAAAATAATAGGTATGATGTAATTGCGGGTCTTCGTTGAAAATAACTGTCCGATGTAACACGTTAAAAATCCCAAATTTGGCCATCATGTTTATAAACATGAACGAATGAAAATATTTAAAAGAATTCAGTGTCAAATTTGAGTTTGAAAACTACCAAAAAACTTTCAATTCATTCCTAAGGACCCTCATTGATGTCTATCTTTTCGGTTTCGAGGGCGTCAGACACCGGTATAAATGGTATAAAGTTTATATATACCATTTAATGGTGTATTGGTATTGTGATTCGTTCAAACGAATTGAACGTTGTATTGAGAGTGTCATCATTGGCTCCACACCTAAGCCCCCCCCCCCACCCATCAACCCCCCCCCACCACAACTTTGGCTCTATTCAACCTATTTTGTGACGAATTCGGTGGTAGCTCCGGATGGTCCTCAGATGGTTCCTATAAGACGCTTATAGGGACGTGTAAAGTGAGTATCCCATCCCATCTGCACGTTGCCAACTTTTGATGTTAAATGACCAACGACAAATCCCACCTTCTTTTCCATCGCAAAACAGACTCAAACAACCGTCGGATCCCTTAAAAACCTCAATCCCGTTTTTTTTCTTTTTCCCTCTTTTATTCCTCGTCCCACACCAGTTTTGCAAGCAGAAAAATGCCGCTGTCGTATCTATCACAGTAACGGATTTACATTCATTTGATTCGTTACGATTGTAAATGTTCCTAACACGGAAAAAATGGACTCCAGGTTGCTGCGTCTTTTGTTTGCATACATCCATGCAATTTTTACGTTTCCGCTCCAGCGCGTGTTCATTTTTTCTCCCCCATCTTTTCATCTTTCAGCTTTTTTGTGTATGTTCGTTTTACTAACCTCAATACTGTGTCTCTATGTGTCTACAACCACGTGGACAGCGCGAACAGAACACGCATGAATATCATCGGGCAAATGTGTCAGCTTTACGTCTAACAACGTGACAAACCACATGTGATGAATAAGCATATTTATTATAACTGTGAGTTCTATTAAACTCAATTTTTGATAATGAGCAGAAGCTAGAAACCGTGTAACAAGCTTTCAGAACCGATTATTCTATAGTTTTCACTAGAGGCTGTACCATAGTTTCTACGAGTACAAGCTCCGCCGTCAGCCGGTTTTGCAGCTCATTTTGGTTTATTATCTTCGATAATGAACCATTGGAATCGCCCAAAGAAAAAAAAATTTTAACCCCCCCTCAAAATTTGTTGGTTTACGTTTCAAGACACGTAGATTCAGAAAATCGAATAAAAAAAAATCCGTCCGTCCGCCGTACGCCGTCCGCCGTACGCCGTCCGCCGTACGCCGTCCGCCGTCCGCCGTCCGAGGCACTTTGCCCAGTTAGCGTTGAGTTAAAATTACGAAATTCGGTTTCTGGGTTTGGACCAGCCCCACAATGATCCACGAAACTTTTCATAACCCTAGGTCAAGGGGAAGGGGTTCAAAACGAATTTTGAAATTTTGAAAATTCCATATCTCGAAAAATTCCCATCAAACGGTATGTTTTTTATTTCATATTTAGATAGAGTTTGTTCCGTAGAATTTTTTAAGACCATCCGCAGCTTTGTACGACCAGCCGTTCGTTCACAATGACGGCTCAAAGATTGTGCCTCACAACCCGATCGTGAATCAAACTGTTGAAATACAGGTCCATTTTCATACTAACAAGCTCTTTGGAACATCATATGGCTTATGTGATGTCGAGTTTGTTGTTCTGAGGTGCGTTTCGTGCTACGGAAATGAAGGTAATTTCGAATGTTTGTTGGTAGGTACTTCTTTTATAGAAAAATTATTACCGACGTAGTATTAAAAACCCCAGAATTATATAGTATTAATTAATCATAATTAATAATAATTATTATTAATAATAAATACGAATTATCAATACCTAACAATAATTTATAATAATTTTCACTAGGTACTTGATAAAATTGTTAATAATTAGTGATAATTGATAATAATAATTAATCTAACATTTAGGATCTAGACATTTAGACCTAGTGATCTAGACAGAAGGGTGATCTGTACAAAGAAGATAATGAACCGTTGTGTCAAGAATTTGCAGAGTTTTTTATTCAGTCGTTAGGGCATTTCGGGCAATTATGGGATCCAACGTCCAGTTAGCTACAGTGTTTGATGCCAAATTGACAAGTTATTGGGTATTTTAAAATTTTAGGCCTTGGGGCATGATAGTTGTTAAATATCATGTTGTTAAATATTAATATCGGAGTCAACCATGGATTTACCTTCATATTGCAGTTTTCGCCACTGAACCTATTCAGAAATAAACCTAACCTGACCTTTACCTGAACGGTAAAGGTAGGAGGCACTACAGAAGGTTGCTGAGTTCGACAAGTTGTGTCTTGAGACCGGCAACTCCTGTATAGTTGAAATTTACGTCATTATATCATAGAGTCTCTACTTTGAATGGGGTGTTGGACGTAAGCGTTTTAAATTATGACAATACATTTTTGCCAAGAGTGTACCTCAGTACCTCAACAATTTTGAAACATTGAGGGACTGAGCATCACTCATTTCTCAGACTTGAAATTATTTTTTACTTAGTACTTATTCGTGAATAATGAGAGCTTGATTACTAATTAGCCTCATAATTATTATGCTAATAACGCTAGAAAGTCCTTTTACCAGATTTTCTCCTTAAAAGAGCGTGGTTTCCAAGTATTCGATTTCGTTTTCCTATTATTAATTTATATAACGTGAAACTAATTAACGACGTAGCTCCCACACAAATTGCAAAGAGCCATCCACCGTTGAAAGTCCGTTCCCTATTCTAATTATAATAATATATTGACCTTTTGAGATTTGTTTGTCAAACATTCCGATCATCCATTTATCAGTTTCTATGTCGCTTGGTCATAGGTCGGTTGGTCATCGCTTGGTCCAACATGTTATAAAAAACTTTCCAAATTCTTGACCCAACGGTTTATTGTATTTTTTTGTGCAGATCACCCTTCTGTATAGATTAGGAGGATCATTGTGGGGTTGGTCTGAACCCGTAAACCAAACGTCGTAATTTTAGCACAACGCTAACTGTGCAAAATGCCGTAAAACGGAAGATTTTGAAGGGGGTGATTTTTTTTCTTGGGCGATTCCAAAGGTTCATTACCGAAGTAATACACCAAAATATTACACCTATATTGAATAAAGTAATACACCTATATTGAATAAATAAAATAGAAACCCGATCGCCTAGCCAGCCAGCCCTCTGACGTCATAGGCTCTTACGGCATAGGCTGTGACGTACCAGTTGGCCTCCTGCCAGCCGTCTGACGTCATACGCTCGTGCGTCATAGGCTCTGACGTACTAGTTGTGCTCCGGCCAGCCGTCTGACGTCATACGCTCGTGCGTCATAGGCTCTGACGTACTAGTTGGCCTCCGGCCAGCCGTCTGACGTCATAGGCTCTTACGGCATCGGCTTTGACGTACTATTTGGCCTCCTGCCAGCCGTCTGACGTCATACGCTCGTGCGTCATAGGCTCTGACGTAGTGGCCCGCCTGTCGCTTGTGTTCTGACGTGATCTGAGGGAAAGGGTGAATCAAGGAAACAAATTTTTCCCATTTCAGTTTATGTGCCAAAGCAAAGACATGAAATTGTCAAAAGAATGTCAACTCCATCCTGTTGTTGATACAGTCGAGAATTAAATGCTTGCATACGAGTCTGCAACACATTGGGACATTTTATGTCTTTAAAGAAGTGATTCAAGAACCTTCGAACAATGCTACATCACCTACCCCAGTAGCGTAGTTGTTATACTTAATTGTAGGGTTCATCATAAATTATGAAGCTTGCATTCGTATAGACAATATAAATAATTTATTATTTATTATAATTATTATAATTATTATAATTATAATTATTATAATTATTATTGAGAATGATCACCTGTGTGTAAACAATTATTTATACAATCACGCTCATACCGCAGCTTGTCGGCCACGCACTCCGCAGTGGTTAACGTAGGTAATATGGTTAGGCAAATCGAGAGCTATCCAACGAGTGGTGAACGATTTTTGTACGATGATAACTGGCGAAGATAAAGTTCCGAAGCACCGAATCGGTTGTAAGCGAAAATCATCAGAAATTTTCGTGACGATTTCGTGTGACGCTTTTGTGTAACGTTTTGCGAGTTATGTGCCAGAGTAAAGACATAAAATGTCAAAAGTGATTTTGACAAGTTAAAACCTTGTCGAGACTAATTATTCGAGTTAAATCGTAACTCCAAATAACTGGTAATTTGTAGTACATTCCTGAATTCTGGCTGCATCTTTATATTTGTAATCTTGAGATGGTCTGTATTTCCAATAATAGATAATAATTTTTGAAGTGACAAAGTCGATTTTTAAAATATATTTCAAGAGTTTGAATTCATATTTACTTGTAATTAGTAGACCCTCCTCTTTCTCATCCATCAGCCTCTCAAATATTTTCCCGAAATACCATGAAAAGTCGAATGCGATCCAAAATGTATTACGGCAAATATTATAGTATCAAGTTTTCAGAATTTCACGTTTGCGCATGCGCAAAGCTATTTTTGCGCCACTTACGACGGAATTCTGTGAAGACCCCCGTTGTACTATTTCATAAATGCTAAGGATATATAATTATTACCATTTTTGTGATTCAGTATCAACTCAACAACTTGAATCAATCGTCGCATTTAATCGAAAATTGACTTTGACTTTGTTCCATTGAAATGGACGAATTTGGCCATATTGCGCAGCCAGTTCCATCTAGTTTTACGAAGCAACATGAAGCGAATCCAAGTTTATTTTTCTCTGTCATTTATGAACGATGAACGATGGGACACACATTTTCGCACTTCATGAAATAACATGTACCTATGTATTTTCGTGTATGTTTTTTCATCTGTATGGGTCCGTACACAACTTTTATAATCAATTTGAGAATAATATTGTGATTACTGCCAGTATAATACTCGTATCGGTGCTATTGAGGTCGTTGGTGAAGCGTTATTGGAATTTGCCCAGAATTCTCACGAAGCCTCACGATACTCAATTCGAGGTTGGGTAAATACGTAAAAGGCCCTTCAATTTTTATTCGGTTCAGTAAGGACAGTGGTTATATAGTGCTTCAAAGTGCTTATAACGTAGTTTGAGATCAAGATGGTCGTACAGTAAAATAACTGCATAATCAAGTTTCGTGGGCTTTCTCTCAGAAGACCTGGATACAAGTACCTACTGTAGGAGTAGTGAAGCGAAACAACACCTAAGTGCCCGTTCAAGAGGCTTGCTGATGTTTTGAAGGGTTTGGTCGCGGAATGCCGAGAAAAGTTGAAGGTTGATGTGATTAAGGAGTTCAGAGCAGGGCGAGAGCGCGAGATTGTAGAAGGGCAAAGGGGACGTGGCGGTAGTTATGTGGAGGCCACAAGTTCCATTGGAGAGCCTTGCAAGCCATGAAGGGTTTTCATGAAGGAGTTTTCCTCTCCTCGGACAACCACGAATAAGTAATGATGGCGGGTTGTCGCACATGAGGAAGTATATGTCGTCCACGTTTCGCATTTACGTTCCTCGTCCCTGCGAGCTAAGACCTTTCTCAACCTACAGTCTGCATACAGCATTCATTGCTTATGATCATAATCCGAGGAGATCGTAACTCGCGGTGTCCCAAGAATAGAGTAGAACAAGTAGCGACATTTGAAGACGCTCGCTAGCAGTGACCAAATCCTAATCCAAAATTCGATCGAAGCACAGACAGCATACGGAACTTCACGGTTCACTCAACCATCAAATGATGTTCAATTTGGTTCTTTCAACAGTGTTGAAAAAAAATAAAGATATTGGTGAAATCTTCAACAAAATCGAAGTTCCTCCCTTATAGTATTATGAATTAAAGTATCAACACCATAAAAAATCACTCGAAATGAAATTGAAGAACCTACAGTGAACCGTATAAAAGCTTTAAGTAGCTTTAATTACTTAAAAGCAGTACTGCTCTACGCAATCAACCGTTCAAATTATTTTAAAAACAAAAAACAAAAACCGATGCGTTGCCGTTAGGGGTGTCTAGCCGCTAGTGGTTTGTGTTCATGATGGTACATTTATTGCAGAATGAAATCTGGGGGGACACCTCCACACCCCCGGATTATTACAATTTAGATCAAGATCAAAGCAGGGAAACATAGAACATGTTTTCGAATAGTTACACGATAGAAGAACACTTGACACTCACAAGTCGCTAAAGGGATGGTTTTCTTACGTTTCTATCTCATTCCGTTCCATAGATATGCCATTTCAAAGGTAATTTTGAGAAAACCAGGTTTTTTTAATTGGAAACCTCAATTTTCTCTGCTTCGCCGCGTTTTTTTCAACGTTCCTTCACAGTTTTGAAATCAGCATTAAATTTTATTTAAGTCTAATGCACTTTCAATGTTCCCAACTTTATTTTTAAACGTATCGTGCAAATCTTCAGACTATTAAGTAAGTTTCGATTCGATTTCAAGAAGTACAATGCCGATACTGACAATTATTGTTATTAATAATTAATAATAATTATTATTATTATTTACAACACAAAGCAGGCAGAGGAAGCATGAGAGCGATAAGGTGAAAAAACAGTAATGCGAACATATTTTATAAGAAGTAAACAAAAACTTAAACGTTCCTCACGTTCTTTTAGGTTTCAATCACCTCCCTAGTAGATAAGTAGATAGTTTAGATATTATCTACTAGGGAGGTGATTGAAACCTAAAAGAACGTGAGGAACGTTTAAGTTTTTGTTTACTTCTTATAAAATATGTTCGCATTACTGTTTTTTCACCTTATCGCTCTCATGCTTCCTCTGCCTGCTTTGTGTTGTAACATATTATGTTTGTAATTCACATAAAAAATAAATTACACTTACCGATTCGAGATAAAATCCTACAAAATAAGCATGACATCAGTTTTTCCCCTTCCCATTCCAATTACATTCCAAAATTGAGAGATAACAGCTGTTTTGAGTATACCGTAGGAAACGTAATTAAATTTCACAACCTTCGTGAGATTCGGGAGCTTGCAGGATTCTTTTTGGAAGATAAGTGATCCTCGAAACTTTGTCGCTAACTACGCTTTTTTTTCAATGTTCATTTCTCGATCTGTTATCGTGGTTTAAAAAGAAACTTTTGAACATTGAAAGCGCATTAGACTTGAAGAAAATTTAATGCTGATTTCAAAACTGTGATGGAACGTTGAAAAAAATGTGGGAAAGCAGAGAAAATTTAGGTTTCCAATAAAAAACCTGGTTTTCTCGAAATTACCTTTGAAAGGGCATATCTGTGGAACGGAATGGAACATGCGGTTGGCGGTTTTTAACTACATATATGTAGACAATACGCAAGATGGAGAAACTAGATCAAATATATTTGATCTAGTTTCTCCATCTTGCGTATTGTCATCTATTGATATATTATATACATATCTGTATACGTATATGTATTCAGTTGAAATCTATGAAGGAAATTAGGATAATCTGATACGGATTTGTGATTCATAACTGAATCTGATATGACAGTGTAATATGTTAGAGTATTGTCGATTAGATAATATTATCAGTGGCCTCTTCAAGTAGGTATGGCATCAAGATAGAGAGGGAGTTAAAAATGAAGTTTCAACTCATTTATTTCCTCCCAATTATTGCAAGAAGAAAAAGAAATCGTTTAAATTGGAAATTGATATCGTTGCCTGTCTCACTTGATGATTGTTCCCTATCGAACCCAATAGTCCAGAAGGGTAGAACAATTATCGAATTGAAGGGAAGCTGAAGAAGTGAAATAGCGAAACTAATGATGCGATACCGGATGATTTGACGCGATAACGGCATTATTTTCTCGTTTGACGGTGTAATTTCTCCTTTTTCTCTTACCGGAAATGGAAATCGGGATGAGATTTGTCGCAAAAAAGCCTTTGTATTAGGAAACAGAAGAAAAAAAACCTCTTATCCGTCTGTACAGCTCTAATTCAAGATTGAAACCTCTTTAATTTTATCACAATCTTTACCTTCAACTTTTTCACAGGTCGAATTTTTTTCCCTTCTTATTCAATTCTTTTTTTCGTTGTATCTAAAGGACTATGGCTCCTCCTCAATCAGATGATCTCTTACTTCTTTTCTCATCCCGCCCCCGCTCCCTCTCACCTTTTACCATCCAGCTTCGCCTCATTACACTTCCCTTCCCTCTTCTTATTCACCCTTCGTTTTCTCCTTCTCCATCGTCCTCCTCAATCATTCTTGAATACATAACGGGACCAGGGGAAAGGAGAGGTTGCCCCGTACACCCCACCACACTCTCTCATCATCCTAACAAATTCCGCTGTTCATCTCTTGACTGCTACAGTGCTCTCCCCTTCATTTCCCATTTCCTTCCGGATAGCAATTTTCTTCAATATTGCCCCGCACAGTCCCCTTTCCGTCACCCAATTCGAGATCATATTTTATCATCCCCTCTACACAATTTTCCTTGCTTTCCCCCAGTATTTCAACTTTTCCGTTGACAGCAAGACTAAAGGAATCATGACGTATATGTATCTTGGAGTGCATTTGCACCAACTGCAGAATCCAAGGACTGTAAGAGACATTGGTTGGCTTCAAATAATATTTCAAATAATGTTATTATGTTTTTTGTCAGAGTAAAATATCTTTCTATTTTCGATTTTGTTATAGTTTGTTATAGTCTGCCAGCTTGGGGTAGCGCCTACCCTAATATTACCAACCCTGCCTTCATTTTCCAGAAAAGAGTCGATGTTTGGAGCACACTGGCTCGGTCTTCAAACGATGGCGAATTCTGAAGCTGAGCTCCCTTGTTGAGTTGTCTAGTTTGAAGCGGGTTTTGAAGGATAAAAAATTCATTGAAGGTAAAGATTTTTACCTTCAAAATTCATTCATTAATTCATTTATTCAAAAATGAACAACTGTTCCCAACGAACCAGGTGAAACTATTAGGCATAACACGTTGAATTTTAATTGCGTAACACGTACATTTCGTAAATCCTGCTCATTATTGTCAAGGTATATATTAAATAACATAATTGGGGTATTCTTGGTCCGATTTGAAATCAGTGATACAAGAAAAATATAATTTTAAATTAAATAAAATTAAAATATATGCGAAAATCCATCAAAGATTGAAATGTTTTTGACTTCGACAAATAAACTTTATGTTTCTTAAACTTACATTTAACATTGATCAAGCGTCTTAGGCTAAACACACCTCATTTTAAGAAATCAAGTAGCGGTATATTTCGTTGGAATTTTGTTTGGGTGAAATTTTGTTCCTTATTGGACGTATGTTGGCTACCCTGATCCTGTCCTGTGTTGATGATTCGTCTGCGAGTTTGAAAGTGCAAGCGATGTAGCTCTTCAGTTGAATTATATTGATTTTAAGTGTTTACAAGAACTTCAAGAATATTTTATAGTTACATTAACTACCTATATTTTATTCCTGCGTACCCGGTTCTAGGCGAATTCAGGTGGTCGGCGTTTGGTGGTGGAATTGTTTCCAGAGACAGAGCGGTTTCTATGCTGAATGGGGGAGCGGTTGGTCCTGCCTGATAAGCTTTTGTAGGTCGGCTTGGGGCTATAGAACGTTGCTTGTCAACAAGTTAAATTTTTAACTTTTTCTTGCCCAGTATAAGTTGCTTCTTTCCATTTTATACTTCACGATGTCATATTGCTTGTGTCCTACATTTATGTATAATTTTAGTTTATTAGTGGGTTAACTTAAATACAAAATGATAAAACCCGAACCTCCGGCAGACGGTTGACAAAACCATGCCGTAATGTTTATAAGAGTGTTTCTTCCCTATTGTACATAATTTATTGTATGTTTTAATAAACGCATTTCTTCTTCTTCTTTCTATATTTTATACCTGGCAGAAATTGGAAACATCTACAAAATAATTTTTTCCATATCAATTTGTACTATTTTATATAAGTAAAATGCTACACTGCTACGTCTGCTACCACAATGGTTTGTAAAGTTTAAAAGTTTATTGGATTTGACGATTTGTTATTCAAGTTCACTATGAATTGGTAGAAATTTTAGACGTTTTTTGAATGAATAATTTTGTATAATATAATAATAAAATTAGTCATTCAAAAAATATTATATGTAAAGCTAGCCGTGTTTTATATGTAAAAGCTAGCCGTGTTTTGTTGATACAAGTTAATAAATACTGAATTGAGTGTGAGTGCAGTGTAGTCCAATAATTAGTAGATTTATTAAATACTAGAGAAATTGATTTCTTAAAATAAAAAAATAGTTGGGAAATCTATGTTAAGCAGTCAGGAAAGTAGAGGTTTCTCTCCCCTCCCCCCACCATGGAATTTTACTAAGCAACGCCACTGGCATGCGCACTGGTTTCAAGTTTCGAGTATTCGACGATTCGGCGTCGAAATTGGCGGACCATGAAGACCCCTATTATGTTGATATGAAAATTTCATAAATAATAATAGTGTTCGTAAATAATATTTAATGTTAATACAAAATTATTTATGAACCTTTCAAAGGCTTGTTCATTCTGGAGCTAGGGGTAATTCACGGGAAGGTTTTCTAATGAAGCATTAACCTGAATGTTGGTACTTTACTTGTCTGTTCCGATTTACCTCATTTTAACCAACAGTGGTTTAGTTGGGACTGCAGCGATAAATCCAAGGCTTCAAAGTGAATGGAGTAGGTGGTGCGTTAAGAGCCGAATAGTATTATTTTTATTTAGCACGAGTATTTACCAGGACAATTAACAGGGTCCTAAATGTGTTGAGTGCAATAGTCAAATAATAACCCTACAAGTCACCAGAATTGACTGTGCAAGGGATGGAGGGGATGTGGGGTGAAGGGTGTATTTTTATGGTGCGAATAGTATAATATGAATTATACCTAGTATAATTTTTATAATACTCGTATATTTCACATCAGGATTGCCTACTCGAGTTTGTATAGCACGAGAGAATTCGTTCGCTAATTAATATACCCTCAGTCCTGAACCTCCAAACGACTTCCATTTTCTCACTTGTAGGCGTCATTGTATGAGTTTTGACAGCTCAACTGATGAAACGAAGTGGAATTATGAAGTGTGGAAACATCATTACCTGGGCAAATGTTGTGGGGGAAACGCGAGTAAGACTCTCTTCATTTTCTAACTTATTTGAAGTCCCCCCTCCGCTCTTTTCAACCATTGCATTCAAAATTCGCTTCATTCAACAGCAATTAAAACCTCGTCCCGACTACGCTTGTAGACTGTAGAACTTTCCTTAGGGGACCTCGAAGGGGCTGAATGTGGCTTTTTGGTTTGAGATGGAACAATAGCGAACCTGAAATTTAGTTTAGAGAGAGCAGAGGGGGGGGGGGGTGAGCTAGAAAGTTAGCTGTAATGTGGCTGAGGTGGCTAATGTTATGCGAGATAAGAACCGCCTTCCTCCGTTCGCATAACACGAAATCTTCCTACGGGGGTCCCCATGTGAAGTTTTCCTTGTCGGGATTGTGGGTGTCGCTCTCAAGTGGATTTCTTTTGTGTTTCCTGTCAGGATGAGTCGTTGAATCCAAAGTGTCACACGCTCATCACGCTTGTCAGGATCAAGAACTCCGTTTCTCACCTCCAATGGCAAAAATAACGTATGTAGACTATATCTGAATCAACTCCTAAATACCCTTATAATCCACTGGATGAGTATTTCGTTCAAGAATAGTTTGTATAATATACAGATAATCGTATTTGTATATTATACTTTCGTATATCATATTTATATACGTGAAATCGCGTATTTGTATATCTGTTCGGACATCATAGCCGAGTTTGATACTAGTTTTGGGGAACGAAACAACTAGGCTTTTATAAAAACCAATGGATCAAAACTCGTCCAAATCTATGAGGAACTCACCGAACCCATCGGACTTGGACATTTCGCTCAACTCATCCTTAATTTCAGCCATTTCTTTGGAGAAGACTTGAGAAAGCCAACAAATATTTAATCAGTCAAATTAAAATTGAAGCTATCACTTGATCAATTAGGATGACGCACAATGACGGAGCCACCACCCTTATTGCTCTTAAAACTCTTTACATGTTTCTGCCAGTTTCCCACGATAACGACCGTATTTCGAGTATTTCGTAACGACCGATTACACTACGAGCTTCAAATCGGCCAGTGAGCAACTAAGCTATCAGCAAGCTATCAACCACCTAACGAGGATACAAGATCACGTCAACGGGATTGTTGTCCGTCTCCTAGACACAGATGTTGTACTCCGAAGATTGAAACGTACCAAGCCGTATGAGCTTGCTCAACCGATGTGAAAACGTCTGAACAATTTGAGACTAAGACTTAGTAAGTATTATACGAGTAAATGATGTATTATTAATGATGTACTGCCGTTTGAAATATTTAATTTAAAATTCAACATACGAATATTGCTTATTAGTTTACTAATATATACTTGGCGCAATAAATATAGGTATATTAAACCAAAAAAAGGTTTCGTACATTTGTAGTACTCACAAGGATATTTTATGCAGAATAGTGATCTAGCACAAAAAAGTCTTCTGTACTGAAAACAATAAATTGTTGTGGACATAATAAATGGTCCATGGAATTAAATCAGTTTGGTTCTTGGCGAATTATTGGTGAAAATATTGGAGGAGGGAGGGTGGTTCGCTTACCTCAGCCTATTGACCCCGTTACTGGATGGCAAATGGTCCAATAACACGAACCCCCTCTCTCACATCCACCCTTCCCGTTGTACTTTTCAGCTTTGATTTATCCCTTCGGGGCTTTCTTCGTAAAACCATCTGGTAAAAACGTAAAAAACTGCCTTTGTCACAATCCGACAAAAGGGTACAGACTATATTTCTTTTACGCCAAGTTCTTCGAAAGAGGGAACAAATACTGTACTGCTTCCTGGGGAACGAAAGCAGGGAAGGTATGAATCCATCCTAGAGACGGAAAAAGTTTCTCGTGATTTTAATTTATTATGGTGCGATGTTTGCTGTATTCACTTGAAACTGATAAAACATTCACCTGAAAACGACTCCTACAATTAACATCAGGTGTGAAGCATCACTCAACATTCCTTACAGCCACTCAATTTATATCTCAATTTAAATTTGCTACTATTAAATACTACTGTCCATGATATAGGGTAGTTTTCAATAAAAATGTAATTATTTATCGGGAGCTCTCTGTTGAGGGTTATCAGAACAGCAGGGTCTGAAAAGTACAGATAATGTATGAGTTTTGACGAAAGACCCAATTTTTTTGGGCGAGTCCCAAAACATTTCGTTTTAGGGACTCATCCTTCAAATTTCTCCAAGTTGGTTTTAACAGATGCAATTCATAAGAGTAGTTTATGTCAATTTCATCAACTCAGTATGGAAAAAAACTCCAACATGCTAAAAAAAAAAAAAAGTGCTGTATGCCTATTGATTTGGTTACAGGAGGGATCATAAATTAATATTCCTTTGATAAACACTGTGCACACTGTGCATCCCTGATTTATTTGTACGACAGGCCTCTTATTTTGTATATAAAACGGGAGTGGATGTAGAAAATACCTGGTCACGGACATAATATGTTTGACTCCCTTAGATAAATTGAATTGTACGAGTAAGAGATGCGCTTATGTTGTTGTTCTGAACTTTTTTTTAATGAAAAATTAGTCTAAGTGATTTCAATGATGTTTTAGCATTAGAAAGACACGTCACAAACAAGTTCCATTCAGTACGTTATTCATAGTTTCATTGCCGACTGGAATAGTTTATTATTTTTCAAATTCCTGTCGGCAATGAATTATTAATGAATTATAATTAATTACTAATGAAACTCCATGGAAAAATACAAGTTCATTAAGAACATAGCTTTCCGTGAGCACAGTTTAAATTTACTGAGGATGACAAAATTAATTAATTTGGACAGATTTTTGTTTTTGTTTTTCCCCTTACATGTTTTTTATGTGAACTTAGTTATGTGCCAATAAATAAATAAATAATAATAATAATAAATGTCATCATGATCTCGAAAATGCATTTTTCTACAATCTTTGCTAAGGCATGCAATCTTTTTACAATGTTTGCTAAGGTATGCAATCTTTAATACTTACATACAGACCTTCTGTTGGGAATGTATAGATGATAATGTGTCAGTTTGGGTAAAAAGTTATTCTCTGGGTAAGCTTTCCAATTCATTAATGCAATAATAATAATGACGTAAATTTGTTTAGACCTCTCTCGCCAATACCCAACTCTACTCAAGTTCCGCCAGTTTACCAGATTAGTGAACTGCTCATTAGCATTTTAATACGTATTTATTATTATTTTATTACATAATCGTATTTTGTAATAATTGAGTTCATTAAATTGTTAAATTAGGTTTAAAAGGCGGTTGCACATGGTTACTGTTTAATCCAAGAGCGAATCAGGAAAATTGAGTAGGATGGAATAGAAAAAAGTGAGTTCTATGAGAAGTCGTTGTTCCCTACGGAAAAGGACCAACGAAAATGAAATCATTAAGGTTATGGTTATGAGCCCATTTGCTGGGACCAGAAACACGGATTCAATTAGGGTACTGATGTTATCCTAGTTAATTAAGTTGCCTGTACGCTTCGCTTGATGACCCTGAGTCCTCAGAATTAACTACCTTGGAGTTTACGAAGTGTACGTACACCTTTATATTATGTATGTATACGTACGTTCTCACAAGCGCTGAATAGAGTAGAAAGCATTTTGTGGAGGCTCGAAGAACTTTGAGGCACAAAATGTTTGTGGCGTTCTGGGTAGTAGCTCTAGTGCCATTCTCTCTAGTGCCAGGGATATCCAATATTTTGAGTGGTTCTAAAATATTTGTTTCAATCGGGAGTTATTTGTGGTTGGATATCCATTCATTAGTGGTGAGAATGGTAGTGCCGAACCAACTCGGTGTATTTAACAAAGATTGAGAATCGATTTGAAATGTCAAAAATGCAGATCGGTATCAGACGCATAAGTTTACTGGCGTTATCATCGGAACCAGAGGCGCCAAAAGCTATACCAAAATTGCGACGGTCTTATGAGTAGACCATGGTAATTTGAAGTTCCTAAACCCATTTTAATCTCACCCTAACCGCTGGCCAACGATTTAAGTAGGTAATCAACCAAAAATACGTTCTGAAATAGGTACTCAATAATAGCCCTCATCCTGGCAGGGTACACTACAGTTCACATTTACTTCAGGTGGAATCAAAAAGTCCTACCTGGATTTCTAATGTCCGAACCAGTGTTACCCTACCTGGTAAATCTCTTGGTAAAAATATTGCGGCAAGAAATGCGGGAGAATATAAATTTTATCAGGATAACAGCAGTTGCACAGCTGAGAGGGAAGGAGCATGGGCGACCGTCAAACACCTTTGAGTTGTTCTATTTTTTCCATAGTTATGAGGTGTTTTTAAGATCCAAGGATCATACAACCGAACAGAGCGAGTTTTTTCTGTAGGAAATGACTAAGAAAAGGTGTGTAAGTGTACATAGTGGATTGGCATCAGGGAACTTAAAAGGCATGGGGAAAGTGCAACTCAGTACACCTTCCCAGATTCATGGTATATAAGTGCAGGGAGTAATTTAGTTATTGTTGCAGGGTGTCCAACAAACCTAAATGCCAGCTTTCAGTAAGAAAAAAAGCCAAAAATACTCGAGTATCATTGACATTATCATGGGAAAAAAGAAGTGTTTTTTACCTATCCAATGAAGTGTTACCTTGGCATTATCCTAAGTCTCAAAAGTTTAGCACTGGGTATTTGAATTATAGAATAGAATATCATGTTCATGAATTCAGTTCATTTGAGCAACATGAACTGACTGTTTTAATTTTTCATTTATTTATTTTCTTCTTTTCTTTACAATACTCGCCAACTTGTTTGAATTTTCAGGGCAGGTATTGGAAGTCCCGAAGAGGAATTATGTTAGCCCTCGGCCAAAACCTGGGATTGACTCGGTCCTTTTGGTTTATTATCTTCGATAATGAACCATTGGAATCGCCCAAAGAAAAAAATTTTTTAACCCCCCCTCAAAATTTGTTGGTTTACGTTTCAAGATACGTAGATTCAGAAAATCGAATAAAAAAAAATCCGTCCGTCCGCCGTACGCCGTACGCCGTACGCCGTACGCCGTACGCCGTCCGCCGTCCGCGCCACTTTGCCCAGTTAGCGTTGAGTTAAAATTACGAAATTTTTTTTATGGGTTTCGACCAACCCCACAATGGTCCTCGAAACTTTTCATAACCCTAGGTCAAGGGGAAGGGGTTCAAAACGAGTTTTGAAATTTTGAAAATTTCATATCTCGAAAAATTCATATAGAACGGTATGTTTTTTATTTCATATTTAGATAGAGTTTGTTCCGTAGAATTTTTTAAGACCATCCGCAGCTTTGTACGACCAGCCGTTCGTTCACAATGAAGGCTCAAAGATTGTGCCTCACTACAGGATCGTGAATCAAACTGTTGAAATACAGGTCCATTTTCATACTAACAAGTTCTTTGGAACATCATATGGCTTAAGTGATGTCGAGTTTGTTGTTCTGAGGTGCGTTTCGTGCTACGGAAATGAAGGTAATTTCGAATGTTTGTTGGTAGGTACTTCTTTTATAGAACAATTATTACCGACGTAGTATTAAAAACCCCAGAATTATATCGTATTAATTAATCATAATTAATAATTATTATTATTAATAGTAAATACGAATTATTAATACCTAACAATAAATTATAATAATTTTCACTAGGTACTTGATAAAATTGTTAATAATTAGTGATAATTGATAATAATAATTAATCTAACATTTAGGATCTAGACATTTAGACCTAGTGATCTAGACAGAAGGGTGATCTGTACAAAGAAGATAATGAACCGTTGTGTCAAGAATTTGCAGAGTTTTTTTCTATAAGGTGCACCTATCATATTATAATAAAAGATGTATTTCAAAATTTAAATAAATATTTTTTTCTCGCTATTCAATCACATTTTAGTAAGGCAAGGTACACTACTCTACAGTACACTTCTCTAAGTGAAAGAACTTACCGGGAACCTGGCAGGGTGCTCTACAGTACACTATTCCCAGAGAGAATTACGAGGAACTTACTAGGAACCCGGCAAGGTTCACCTCAGTACACTTTTATTACAAAGGGTCGTAAAGTTAATAAAATTCACTCAGGTCATGTTCGTGGATGACATATCAGTGTCAGAGTAAATTGAACTTAAAAATTATCAGAAATTATTTTTGGGCTTTTTGCCAGGAAAAGGGCTAGGTATTGGGCATGATTTTACCGTTAGGTTGTGTCAGCAATTTCTTCTGAATAAGTAGCTCATCAGTTCGTGAACGAACACAGTTTGCCTGGAAGTATTGTTTCTCAACTAGTAGAACGCCGAATTCCTGACTACTAAATATTTTCATCACTGTCTCCAAAATGGGTTCATGAAAACGAAAATTGTGTGGAAATAATACTCAGAAGAGCAGCTAATACTGACCGTTAGGGAACAGGTAGGTACATTCTTTTTTGTGCACTGGGCTGGGATGGTCGTCTCGTGGAGTGACGGGGTAAGAGAGGAAATAGGAGCAGAGATTGGGGTAATTGAGGGGTTGAAAGGGATGAATCAAGCGGAATGATAGTGTTTTAACAAGGGTTCTTCACGGATCACTGTTGCTCGTTACCGCTCCCCACCTTCTCGTCCAAGAACGTGGCTCTAGTGCGTTCTTCTCCCGATTTTCCCACCGGCTGCTTCTAACGTTGGCTGCTCAATCTCAATCTCAAACTCGGATATCTTTATATGTCGTGATGGGAATAATAAGAAGGCACGAGTATAAACATCCAACTCAATCGATAGCATTTTATATTTGACGAATAAGTTCTAAGAAGTAGTATGAGGAGACGTTACAAATCCTCCACATGGAAAAACTTTGCACATTGTTACACAACGGTTATTTATTTTCTCAATCACAATACAAAATAATATTATTTCACATAGGTAATGAACTACAATACTGTTTGTAACCCAGTGATATTCTCGATAGAAACTCAATCCCGGGTAACAACTCAATGAAACTGTAACATGTCGAAAAATTCAGGCCCATTCAGACAATTCTGTAGAAAGGTCACAAAGTGTGATATTTCACATTTTCTGATATGATATATAATATATATCATATATTATGTCAAATATATATCACATATTAATATATATCACATATTATGTCAAATTTTTCAGGAAAGCAATTTCTAAGTTCCGCCAGCCCTCAAAGCTAGTTGAGTTTAGTAACTAGCTGCGGTTGACGTATGTGTCGGTTCTCAATTTTAGCTTATAAATAACACGGAAAAAAATGTAACGCGATACCAATAAACAACAAGGGGCAATTTGGTATATATACACGGAAAAAAATGTAACGCGATACCAATAAACAACTAGGGGCAATTTGGTATATATACCGAATTGCCCCTTGTTGTTTATTGGTATCGCGTTACATTTTTTCCGTGTAGCGTGAAGTTAATGTCCTAAGGAGGCTTTATTGGAAACAATTTTCTCAATTTTCCGAGCAGATTCCTGACATGTGATTTTGCCATCTTCCAAATTGCTCTGTATAATTTTGCGTTGTTGTTTTTTTTTTTTTTTTTTCTTTTTTCTTTTCCATTGACCTAGTCAGGCTAAATACTTTTTTTTCAAATTATTTTTGGCAAAATAACCAACTATTTTATAAATAAATAAAAATTGTCATGTCTGATTAAATTTTTTTTTTTTTGTTTGACCATTTTCGCCTGGGAAAGAACTGGAAAAGGCAATTAAGAAAGACGGCTAGAAATGAACGATAATTACTATTTTGGTGAGAAATGATCTGTGTTGATGATGTTCCAAATTAGTGATAAACTCGTGGGCCCTTGAATTGTATGTAATTTAAAAAATAACTTGAGGTAAGGATCATCTTGATACTAATTCTCATACGAATAACTCCAGCATGCTGGAAGACTTAAGATTATCGATACCAAAGTGCACTTTTGTGGCACTTGAAAAAAGAAAAAACATTTAGAGGAGTAGCATGCAGTAGGAGTTCTTCCTCCAAACTAATTTTGTTCAATTTCCTTTTGCATTAAGTACATGTGGGTTTTCAGTTGGTTCCGATAGTACTATCGATAGTTCGCTGACTATCGATAGTTTTCGATAGTCAAAAACTCGATCGTTGTAGAAATTTACCTATTTGATGCTACAATAAACTGGTGGGAGTGAAAATACCGATTTCGAAAAAAGTGACATCACACTCTGTCATCTTTTTACAGAATTATCGAGAATAAAAATAACAATACCTTACCGCTCTACTTTTATTAAACCTTGAGTATATTATAATTTTGTCAAACAACTTCACGCAAACATATCAACAAAAAGTAGCAGTGCTTGTGATGGGGGTTCTCACTTCTCCCATCACTTAACAGTGGATTCCAAGTTGTGAGTAACGTAAGGACTACGGAGACAAGAAACTTTGTTGCGTTGATTAAACAAATGTATACCTAATCATAAATGAAGGGTAAGAAGAATGATGAGACAAAGGGGTGAAGACGAAGTACTTAAGGCCTTTTAGAGTGATGACTAGCGAGGGTTCCTTGCCATAGAGAGCACTCACCGAGTATAGCGAAACTCTCGTTGGCCGTAGAGTGGGGACCGCCATCGTCGGCCTCTTTGTCAGGGCCCCTTTCCACCCTGCACGGTTATTACATTACGGAGTAAGTACTGCATTAATTGATATTACATGCGCGAAGAACGTGATATAGTGGAGCAAGAGGTTGCCCCTGTTGAGTAATGAATTTGCCGGGGTAATGAATTCCTGAGCGAGACAAGAAACCCTTTACCGTTGGCGGTCCGTTCCAATAACCGTATTGTCTTTCTACCGATTCTAAACCCAGACGTCCTTCCGAACTCAGATCTCATTTAATATGTCTGCGAGAATTGAACAGCGTAGTCTCAAATGAGCTGTTCAAAGTTTCTCGCAAATCAGTTTTCCTGTGTGTCGCTACGGCGTTCCTTTTAATAGCAACTTGCAGAATTCGACAGAGAGATTTCCGCATTGCAGTTCTACTAGGGGTGGGGAATATTTAAGTAACCACTTCAAATATGCTGTCCAGTAACCTAATACCAGAATCTGGTATTAGGTTACTGGAATAACTTATCTGATAAGCTATTACCAGAAAAACCCTACTACTGTTCTGGAATAACTGTTTTGAGAACTTGGGGTGAAGGCCTTTGAGAGCCTCTTTGTCGCTGGCCATTCGGGATTCCGTGATAATAAGTTGGATGGGACTATTTCAGGTAATACCAAGTAATCGGTTACGGAAAACGAATGCGTGAAAGGGGTGCGATCATAACTGTCGTCAAGTTATTTGAGATTTTAGAAATAAATTATTTCTATTATTCTAAATTATTAAATTATTAAGGGGCATCATGACATATCTATTTTTCCCAGCTTCCCAGGATACTAAAAAAAAAAACGTTTTTTTAAAAATTAATTACCTAATTCCGAAGAAAAATAAGTATTGAACTGGGATGGGAAATGACGCTAAAACTATCTCAACGACCGCGTACACGTTTTTTGTTTAATAATATAGGGAAACGATTCTTTTTGGTCTCCCGAAAAGTTGGGAAAAAATGAGATAGGTATGACATAATAATATTATGTCATATTATGACATTGTCATGATGCCCCTTAAGCGACGTAATATTGTTATTGACGATTTTATCCACAGCATTGAATAAATGAATCTGAGTGAGTATTGAGTTAGTTTCGAGTAACAGCGACCGTCTAGTAATAGGTCGTGGTATTAGGTTATTTTGGTAATATGTTACCGGCGATTCGAGAACCTTTCCAGCGCCCAACCGGTAACCCAGTCCTAATACTATAACCTATTACCAGACGGTTGCTGTTACTCGATAAACCATCACCAAGAAATAACCGTATTATCCATGCCTAAGTTTTACGGTAAACGTTTAGAGTCAGAACAGTTTTGAGCATTTGTTACTTGGCGAAAACTCTTTCAATGATTACCGACATTTTATTCACATTCTTTGTCAGGCAGCTTGGGCTTGTACCCCATTAAGTAAGAAAATAATCAGTAAGCACAGCAACTATCCCATTGAAGTGAGGGAACTCGTGAGGGCGAAAAGAAGAGCTAGGAGAATTTGGAAGAGGTATCGTACACCTGAAAATAAGAGAAACTTGAATCGGCTATGTAATGAACTGAAGACAATGACCAAAAAAATCAAAAATGAGACTCTGGCCAGGTATCTGCACAGCCTCACTCCCGAAAAAGATACTGAATACTCTTTATGGCGAGCTGCAAAAGATCTGAAGCGGCCCAAGGTACCAGTGTCCCCGATTAGATGTGCAGATGGTACATGGGCAAGAAGTGCAAAGGAGAAAGCAGATCTCTTCTCAATGTACCTGGAGGACACATTCAAACCCTTTGATAGGCAGACTGAAGAAGAACATACAACGAAAATTGAAAAGATTGATGAGTGTACAATACTACCTGTAACGCTAGCTGAAATAAAGAATGAAATAAGGACCAACATAAATTCCAAGAAAGCCCCAGGATACGATTTAATAACTGGGAAAATACTGAAAGAATTACCCGAAAAAGGTCTCCGAAAGCTACTTCACCTTGTCAACGCTTCATTCAGATTAAAGTACGTGCCGATGCAATGGAAAGTAGCTGAGATAATAATGATACCAAAACCAGGCAAGCCTAGTGATGACAAGAAATCATACCGACCGATTTCTCTCTTGCCAGTCATATCCAAGCTGTTTGAAAAGTTACTCCTCAAAAGACTGAAACCTATTATAGAAGAAAGAGACCTCATTCCATCACATCAATTTGGATTTAGAGAACAACACTCCACAATAGACCAGGTACACAGGATCACGAACCTGATTGAACGCTCGTTAGAAGAAAAGAAAATATGTTCAGCTGTATTTCTAGATGTCTCGCAAGCGTTTGATAAAGTATGGCATCAAGGATTACTCGCCAAACTGCAAAGGGACCTCCCGACCCAATTCTTCCAAATTCTTAAGTCATACCTGGCAGGTAGATTATTCAGAGTAAAATACGATGACGAGTACTCCCAACTGAGGAAACTAAAGGCAGGTGTTCCACAAGGCAGTGTCCTTGGCCCCATACTGTATCTACTATATACAAGAGACCTACCACAACCAGTGGATACACTTACTGCAACTTTTGCTGATGACACTGCTATTCTTGCAGTTGGAAACTCAGCTGTAGAAGCCACCAGTAAACTACAATCTGCTGTCAACAATGTCCTAAACTGGACTAAGCGATGGAGGATGAAGTTGAACGAAACGAAATCTATCCATATAAACTTCACGAATCTAAAGACAGACGTAATCCCATTAAAGATTAACTCGCAAACAGTGCCTTATGCGGACGAGGCAAAATACCTTGGCATGACTCTCGACTGTAAGCTGAGGTGGAAAGCCCACGTGAAGAAAAAAAAGGACGAGCTCAACTTAAGATTCAGAAAAATGTATTGGTTGATAGGGAAACACTCTGAACTATCAACACACAATAAGTTGCTTCTATACCAGCAAGTAATCAAACCAATATGGGCTTACGGGTGCCAACTGTGGGGTTGCACGAAGAAAAGTAATATACAACTTATACAAACGTTTCAAAACAAAGTTCTGCGGTGTATTGTCGAGGCACCTTGGTACGTACGGACAGCTGATCTCCATCGCGACCTACAGATGGAGACTGTTGGCGAAACAATAAAAAAACTTGCGATGGAGCACGAGAGCCGGCTCCACAAACATCCAAACGTCGAAGTACTGAATCTACTGGACAACAGCCGAGACATACGGAGACTGAAGAGGACCAAACCATTGGACCTTGGCATGACTCACTAGTGTGGAGTGATGTGTAGTGGATGTGGGTAGTGATCTATATACCACTGAAACGCTCTAATGTATTAGAAAAACGTTGCTAGATGTTGTTATACAGTTGTAACATAAATAAATAAATGAAAAAAAAAAAAAACATTCTTTGTCCAGGTAACGACGGTTCTTCTGGTTTTCAATATATCTTCCGGTATTGCCTCTTCGCTATGACCCGACCGTAAAAATTGATTTAAGATGTGAAAAATAACGTGCGAATCCACCGGGAAAATGTCTTTTGTGTAGGAAAAGCTCAAGAAAAATGAAAAACAGCGACTTTTGTCATTCCAGAATGCTACGAGTTATTGAAAAAAACGCCATTTTTCCTAATATCGTCTATCGTCCCAAATACTCTCGTCTACTGAATCCAAGAGTTATTCGTTCGCGGTTTGTGGATTTTTTTTCGAGAGCACCTTATTGAAGATTAAGGAACCTTCAAGCATTTCCCTCTTCGGGAAAAAGTCCCGAGGAAGTCCGAAAGGAAAAGGCCGAAAGAACGGGATCCAACCCCCTCACCGCCGATGTTTTTTTTTCTTCTCCCTCGTAGCCTCTTTATGGATATCCGGGTAAAGTAGGTGGAACGAGCCACAAATCTGCAGAAATCGTTTCCTCCTCTCAGAGTCTCGGGTTCGGGTTTACAATTCAAATGCCAACGTCAAACGACTCCCAATGCCTTCTCTTGCCTCCAGTTTATCCACCTCGTCTCGCCCTATTTCCCTCCTTGCCCGGATTAGTTATCTTTTCTTCTCGACTTTTTTCTCTCTTCTTTTTACTCCTCCGAAAGAAAAAGTGTCTTTTTTACCATCTTCTGTGCCTTTTATTCCCCGCTTCTTTGCCACCCTTTCTCGATATCCTTAATTTGGCCGTCGCTCCTTGTGAGGGCTCCTCTAGAGGGTCTTTCAGTCAATCTTTAATAAACACTGGAAACGGCTATCTTTTTGTGACATGTAGAGCTTGCGACCATTCCACTAACACTTTTAGCCTGTTCCCGATGAACTCCTCTACTGAACACAATTTATTCGTTTTTCACACGATCGCAAGGGTATTCTGTCGGAGCATCGTTGAGCAAACTGCATTACCATAAAAAGTCAACATGATATGAATTAGATCAGTGATGTATCACACTTGGGACCATCCAGCCCAAACCCGCATGGCCCAAAACCGGGCGCACCAGGGCACTCAATGACTTCTTCTGAGGAACAACTGATTCCTTGGCCTTTCACTCGTTAGGTGGATGCTTACTTACTACGGAGGTCAAACGCTACATCAATGGTATCTTCGACAATCATGGTAATAATAATGATAGTAGTAATACGTACAGACGTACATTATGTATCATAATGATACACCTTCACAAACATTGTCGATAATAATAATGAAACTACATGGAAAACATAACGTAGTAATTTTCAAAAACTAGAGAATCCTAAGAAGAAAATGGCGTATTAAAAACATATTTCGGGCAATCCTAAGGGCCGGTTTCACCACCTAGAGTTAAAGTGAGGGTTACAATTAACTCGGACTAAACGGGAAAAATGAATTGTTCACCACCTCGAGTTTGGTGTAACTCCTACTTTAGTCCCTCCCGTAACTCTCACATTTTAGAGGGTTAGCATGCTAACTCCTAGCGTTAGCGCCTGTTATCACACGTCATGGGGCTTTTCGTTGTACAATTATTCTTCAACTATTTACAGTGGTACTTCGACATTGCTCGTATCTCGAAGCAAATTTCCCCATAGAATTCAACGCCATTAATCCGTTCCAGCCCCCAATATCGACGGTGGATAATTGAGACCTCGTATCTCCATTTGAGCTAGAATCGGTAAAATCCAAAGAACTTTAGTAGGTAAGTTCTTTGGATTTTACCGATTTTAGCTCAAAAGTGAAACATAATGGTGAAAGGAATTTGAAATTGACGGAATAATAAAGAAATAAGGACGTTTATTCGCTCTCCTGTAAAGTATGCAAAATGAGAGATACGATTGGGGACATGACAGATTGGTTGCGTATGAGCTTGGCTGTTGTTATCACCAGTATCAGTGTCTTCAAGCGGGAAAAGCTGTCTTGAGCTAGACACCGGGAGCTAACTGCGAGTCAAATCAAATTGATACCGGGATGACTAACCCTCAAAAACTTGTGATGAAAGCGAAGCGATCGTTAACTCCTAGTTGCTCAATAGCTCCTGGTTAGTAAGTCTTCACTTTAACTCGAACATGGTGAAGCCGGGCCTATGTCGGTTAAAAAAATCGTAGATGTTTGCCTCTAGAACTGCTCGTCGCCGTGGGATGGGTTGTCTGTTCCGCCCTCAGCAAATTCGTCCTCCAATCTCTTCCTGGCAACTCTTCTTCGTGTTCTGGCATCTCTTATGACATTTTGGACAGTCCTTGAGGATCTCCTCATTCTTTTTATATCACCTTTCTCACAAAATTTTATAAAATTATCTCCTGGATTGAAATTTAGAGTAGTTATAGAATATCTCACATTTCCTACAGCTTCCTGCACATTATTCCATCTCTTAGGAGGATCCCTTTTGGTTTATTATCTTCGATAATGAACCATTGGAATCGCCCAAAGAAACAAAAATTTTAACCCCCCCTCAAAATTTGTTGGTTTACGTTTCAAGATACGTAGATTCAGAAAATCGAATAAAAAAAAATCCGTCCGTCCGCCGTACGCCGTACGCCGTCCGCCGTCCGAGGCACTTTGCCCAGTTAGCGTTGAGTTAAAATTACGAAATTTGGTTTCTGGGTTTGGACCAGCCCCACAATGATCCACGAAACTTTTCATAACCCTAGGTCAAGGGGAAGGGGTTCAAAACGAATTTTAAAATTTTGAAAATTCCATATCTCGAAAAATTCCCATCAAACGGTATGTTTTTTATTTCATATTTAGATAGAGTTTGTTCCGTAGAATTTTTTAAGACCATCCGCAGCTTTGTACGACCAGCCGTTCGTTCACAATGACGGCTCAAAGATTGTGCCTCACAACCCGATCGTGAATCAAACTGTTGAAGTACAGGTCCATTTTCATACTAACAAGCTCTTTGGAACATCATATGGCTTAAGTGATATCGAGTTTGTTGTTCTGAGGTGCGTTTCGTGCTACGGAAATGAAGGTAATTTCGAATGTTTGTTGGTAGGTACTTCTTTTATAGACAGATAATAATTATTATTACCGACGTAGTATTAAAAACCCCAGAATTATATCGTATTAATTATTCATAATTAATAATAATTATTATTAATAATAAATACGAATTATCAATACCTAACAATAAATTATAATAATTTTCAGTAGGTACTTGATAAAATTGTTAATAATTAGTGATAATAATTATCACTATGAAGGAAGAAGAATAACATTGCACTGGTTTTATAATCACCGATCTTATCTAATTTTTGCCTATCCATAATATGGATAGGCAAAAATTAGATAAGATCGGTGATTATAAAACCAGAGTAAAAATCGTGCTACATAACTAGAGGTGACAACAAAAGTTGGTATGATAACAGTATAATATACACGTATATATACACGTACATATACAGTATAATATAGCACGATTTTTACTCTGTAGTTTATAACTTTTGTCAGAATGGGGAAGGCGAAAGCTCTGTTTAGAAAACAAAACTAGATCACTAGGTCTAAATGTCTAGATCCTAAATGTTAGATTAATTATTATTGTCAATAATTGACAATAATAATTAATCTAACATTTAGGATCTAGACATTTAGACCTAGTGATCTAGTTTTGTTTTCTAAACAGAGCTTTCGCCTTCCCCATTCTGACAAAAGTTATAAACTACAGAGTAAAAATCGTGCTACATAACTAGAGGTGACAACAAAAGTTGGTATGATAACAGTATAATATACTGTTATCATATCAACTTTTGTTGTCACCTCTAGTTATGTAGCACGATTTTTACTCTGGTTTTATAATCACCGATCTTATCTAATTTTTGCCTATCCATATTATGGATAGGCAAAAATTAGATAAGATCGGTGATTATAAAACCAGTGCAATGTTATTCTTCTTCCTTCATACTCCACCATTATTGTATCTCGTCAGGCACTGAAATCTACGTTGAGATGCGTGGAGGCAAGCTTTTCAGAAAAACTGCTCTTTTATAAAATTACCTTTTTTCAATTTTGGGTATCGTTTTCTCGAAAACGGTTCGTTGATGCGTGGTGATTAAATTTTCGCCTGATAGAGAAATGAAATAGCTTCAAACAAATCAAAAAGTTTTGCGAAATAAAGCTTGGTTTTTGTGGAACGATTTTATGAATACCAAAAAATTGGTGTCAAAAAAGCAACTTTTTGATCGCATGAAAAACATGTTTTTTTCAATCATATTAAAAAACGTCTGACTTGCTTGAAAAGAAAGATCATAAGATCATAATATACATAATATTATTATGTACATGCTGTAAAAATTTGAACGAGATTGCACTGACAGCACCCGAGAACAAGGTACCTACCTGAAAATCGTCAAATCGCCGATCTCTTAACGGTAGTTACCCACTACCTTATCCATCAACGTACCTACAATATTTTTAGACCAGGAAGATCCCAAGCTCACTAGCCAAAGCTGGTTCCTTGTTTTGATGCTCCCGAATCGTGAACTTTTGAAGTCTTTTATGTAGGTACCAATAATAATTTATATATTTAATATATAAATTATTATTGGTACCTACATAAACTATATCTGATAGATTACATTTCAACATATCTACTGTTAGAGTATGCTGTCAAATGGGGTGTCAACGTTCTGAGGTGTCAATTGGAAAGTTACTAGGTGTCAGTTTTCTACACATAGTTCAACCTATGTGTTAAGTAATGTGGATAATTCGAGTAGCTGGTTTGGGCACCTTTGGAGCAACGCACTTGAATTCCGCATACTTGACTTTGCCTTGAAGAATTGTCATCTAGTACGACGGAAATGTATGAGTATTCAGACTGGAATCACTGAAGAGTTTCTTTTCTACCACAATGCGCTGCTAGGGGTTTTGTTGCAGGAGAGTATCGACTGAAAAGGTGTAGCGATCGTTTGAAGTTAGGGGAAGTTCCTCTGGAACTCGCTAATAAAAAAAAAAAGAGATCCGAAGAGGTGCATCAGGAAGAAAAGACAGATTGGAGTGGGCGGAAGCCTCCACGTGTGTTAGAAGAAGGGGCGCTGATTCGAAGTGGCACCTCGTAATATCTTGATGATCGCGAGCTTGAGAGAAAAAGAAGGGGAGGGTATAAAGGAATGTGCAAAAAAGAGAGGAACGGCTGGAGGAGGTCATTAACACTAATGAGAATTGGAAGAATGAGATGTCGCAGAGTTGCGAGGTCGATTAAAGAAGGGGAAATAGAAGCCTTGACAAAAATCCCTGGATGTGAGAAAACCTGTAGGCGAAAGGTGTGTAGATGTTGAGGATGTAGGGAAAAGGTTGTTTTTCCTTGGCGCATGTGGCGCTAGGGCGTGTTATAAATGATGGAGAACATAGCTCATGGTTCTTGTGAAGGGTTTTCGGCTGTTCTTACCCGTCATACCCACCTCCCTCGGTCTCTTCTTCACCGCCATATTGTGACCCCCTTTCAAGCTGTTCTGCAGCACAGCCCTTGACTCGCTTCGTATTTAGCAAGCGGCAACTGTTCACTTGGGTGTCATCATTAGCTCGTTGAATCATGGCCAGGTCCCCTTGTACGACGATCCGCCTTTTTGGGGGAACGTACATCCACTTCAAGGGTAAAAACGGTCTACATCGTGTCTCGGGACGTATAGTGCAAATAAAATGATTGAAGCGATCTTTCACCAAACCTTCTTCTATGATACGAAAGAAAAGGCACCTGTCCGCGTGCTAATGATCCCAAATACAATTGAGTAGCCCGAAAAACTAGGTGAGGTATAAATTGGCATACGTTCATAATATTGAACGTATTGTGTAGAGTAATGAATGAATTGTGATCCCTGTTCACTGGATGGGGTGTGGATAAATAATAGTTGTGACTGGTAAGGCAGAACTAGCAAGAAACACACGAGCCATGTAAACTTTACTTAGGAAATCGAAAATACCACTAGTCATAAACGACAGCATAACACCGTATGTTTACTCAGCTATCAATCTTGGCATGACCCTGGATGCTGAACTAAAATTGAAAGAGCGCATGAAAAAAAAAGAAAGAGTACAAAAAGCATTTCTGACTGATGGGCCACCATTCTCAGCTCAGCTGCTACACTAAGGTGTTGCTATACTGTGCTGATGCCCATCTGGACATAAGACGTTCTACTATCGGGGTAACTAGGGTTCGTTCCAGAATGTACGAAGGAATATAGTGCCTGTAGACCTAACGGTGGAGAAGGTCTGAGTTGTCATGAAGAAATACGCTTGAAGCTACGAGAAGAGGCTCCTGGTTCATATAAATGCGGATGCAATCGCGTCTGAAACCGACCAACACGATGTCGACTTCATCAGTCCAATTACAGTTTGATGGATGTCAGTGGAACAACTGTAGCAATTCAGAAGTAGCTAGTTGTTATGTTAAATAAACTATGTCACAGAAAAAAAGCTTTGGTGACCAAGTCGGTTAGTTGAAGTCGGTGTTTAGGTTCAGTTCCAAAGATACTATACAATGACATAATATTATATAGTATATTATAATATAGTTTTATAACAGATAGAGGTTGTGCTAAATTAAGACACGCAGAGCTCGACATAGTGACTAGGTATGGGATGGCCCCATGTTAAATCCTCTCGAAGTCCGTTATTGCGGAGAAACCCGTAATAAAGTTTCCTATACAATACAAACTTCAGTCTAGCCATCTCCGCCGTCCCATCGTATCTGCTTCCAATCGATATCAATCCCAAAGTTGGTAAGGGCGGCTTTACTTCCTTCGACCGCCCCACATAAATTTTTCTGGTTTCCATCCACTTCCTTATTCCTTTCCTGCCGAGGAAATGTGCGATAGGATGTGATATCATTCTTAGCCGGAAAATGAGAAAATACGATATTGCCCTGTAGGGGTTTCAAACCCAATCATTTATCAGGGCCTATAATGAAGACGCTGCGGCTTCATGCACTAGTTTTTTTTAAATTTCTGTGTGGATGACTGCGCTGTATAATATCGTTGCAACTCCAATAACTATATAATTGGAGTAATGAGGTAATATAATATATTACGGTAATATAATATTATTGTGTACTCGGAAACTACTGTAGGCCTCTCAAAATTCACCATATCACGTATCTCTAGCCAGTCGTTAAAAGCTCACCTGTGCTCGTCGCCAATTACGCACATGATGGCCAGACGAACGAGTGCACAAGGTACAAAACCCTCGAAACAACGCGAGAACGGAAGATCATTAGTCCCAGTCCTAACTCATACTAAGTACCTACTTTCGTTGATTTATTATCTACTTACGTTTTACCTACGGTTACTTTTACCTACTTACGTTTATTATCTACTTACGTATATGGCTCAAACACTCCTAAGTTGAGCCATATACGTAAGTAGATAATAAACGTAAGTAGGTAAAAGTAAACGTAGGTAAAACGTAAGTAGATAATAAATCAACGAAAGTAGGTAAAAAATGCCAAGTGAAAATGTACAGGTTATAATATAACGTTTATTATAAAAATAAAAAAAAAATGTACTGGCGTTATACCCGTCAATAGAGCGTTTCGCACCTATAACATCATGCGAGCACTGGCTCTCATTTCTTCACCTCTGACGTTCACCAATATAGAGTAACAAATATTGTACTGGCCTTTTAACTGACATAGGTGACTCGGTTTGTCACGTAGACATGGGTGCGCGAATGAGCGTTTTGCACCTCTAACGTCATGTTATAAGGTGGTAGTGGTGGGGGTAAAAAGTGCCAAGTGAAAGCGTACAGATGTGTCTAGGTTCATGCGGCTAATTTATTATTGATCTTGTTGAGCAGAATTCTACATAGTTCGTCGCTGACAATACTAAGTTGGAAATAACTTACAATTTGAATGTTACATCAGTGACCATTGTCATAACTTCAGAGATATGATCAAGTTGTAGGTAAGTTGACGTCACTTCAACAAGTCTAGCGTCACGATTGGAGAAGTAATTCCGTACGTACCTACGCCGCTTTAGACAGTTATCATACGAGTCGCTCGTGCTAAAATAGAGATAGCAAGAGACGTGCGAGGTCGGAATGGATGCCGTAACAGTCAAATATGTATACTAACTGTTCAATGGTCCTACGTTGTGTGGGTGAGGAAAAACCTCTACGCAGAGATAAATGAATGTATCTCCTTATTTGTATTCCATACTCAAGACACGCCCCAGTTTTCTTTGGATATGGTCAGGGGTGGGAAGGAATAAATCACCAGAAATGCGATGGCCGGGATATAAGGAGTCGGAAGGCGCGGGTCAAGGTATAGAGTGTAAGGTTCTCTCTCTGTGACACATATTTCTCGTGCGTGTTGGGAGGAAAGTGGAAAGAAAAAAAAGGACGTTGAGGCATGGCAAAGCCCCAGTGGAAAAAGAGATAGAAAGCCCAGAAAACGAAAAAACCTCCTCTTGTATACATACAAAAACAATGTTTCTGAATTATGTGAATCCTCGAATACTTCTTGAGCCTTTCCTTTTTTTCGGAAGCCCTCCCTAAGAGGGTATTGTGGTGGTGGGAGAAGGGGTAAGTCTACATCGAGCTTTATAACTCCACCTACGTCCTACTTCACCATCCTTGGTTTCACCCTTACTCATGGAGTCACCCCCACGTTACGTCTCCTCAGCGCCTTCAGAGCCCCAGGGTCCTCTCTTGAAATTTAATTTTCATATTATTCCGACTCCCTCATTTCTGCCTCATTCTTTCCCAAGGGGTGGGCTACTCCACTTCCAGGAACTACTATCGCCTTTCTTCTACTTTATTTCTTTGAATGTTGTAGAAGATGAGTCTTTGGCTTTTTCCTTATTTTATTTGTACACAAATACGTCGTTGAACTTTTGTACGTCTCTTCTCTGACTCCCCGTAGTATTGATCAACTCTTCTTACTGTGCCACTGCAAGTATATTGCGATCCTTCAAAATGTTCATAACCCTAGGAAATAGTTTTTTGTGGTTTCAAAGTCTCAAAATTCATTTTGAACCCCTTTCCATTGACCTAGGGTTATGAAAAGTTTAAAGGATTATTGTGGGGTTGGTGCGAACCTGTAAATTTCGTAATTTTATCACAACGCTAACTTATTTGATTTTCGGAGTCCACATATCTTCAAACGTAAACCCTCAAATTTTGAGGGGAGTACCTAAGTTTTTTTTTTTCTTGGGCGATCCCAAAAGTTCATTATGGAAGATGATAACCAATAGTCTAAAGAACAAAAAACATCGATGTTAGGGAAGAAAAACATCGAAGAGTTAAGATCGATGTCAAAAACATCGATGTTTCCAAACATTGATACATCGCTATCCATCCCTAGTCAGCAGTGGGCAACAAACAGCAGTGAATCTCAGCGGTGGGGGTAAACTGCAGGTTTCGGAACAATTTTCATGTGAGGCCAATGAAGTTTGAATACTTTAAACCTCGATTTCTCAAAACTGTGAAATTACTATCTACAACCTTCCTCAGTACAAGGACAGTATTCTCTTTTACTGCTTAGTAAAACACCTGTAGGTTTAGCGTATACACATCGTTGGCATGTGAACCGGTCCAATTGAGGGCAATATGATAAGAGGTGGAAGACTCTGGGGAAAATCTTAAAAGCCATGAACAACGATAAAGGTTTATTACCGACGCTAAAACTTACTTCTAAGAAACGTATAACCTGCTTATCTATACTTCCAACGCTAAAACCTCCTTTGGTTTGAAGTACAATTACTAGAGGTTGGTGAATGGAGTTAACCTCTCTGCAGTCTTCCCTCAATCCTTAGTTTCCCTTTAAACTATCGTGAAACTTCATTCTGTTACGGTCTTGACCTCGCTCCGCCTTCTATTCCTATCGTGGCCAGGCTGGAGGCAAAACTCTATTGAATGTCGACGGTTGTCTTTGTTAACTGCCTCGACTGTAAGCCCTCGGTCGTTTTCGAACTCATTAAACTGAGTCGTTGCACTGAGAGTCAAATGGGCCTTAAACGATGGAGTTTGAATAATGTTGAATGGATTTGAAATTTGGAGCATATCAAGTCGATAAGAGGGCATTCAGAGATTAGGTTTCATTTTATGCATCAACTGTTCATTGGAAATTGGAACATTTCCAGGATAAGACGATAACAATCATGTTATGTTCCGAAAATTGGCTCGCGCGTTGTTGAGAGGCTTTGTATACATACTTATATGCACGAATATAATTTTACATTCCTTGCAACGTTTGGTTCTGGTCCTATTTTCATTGAATTAGCACGATTAAAACAGCGGTAGTATCGTTGATCGCGATGACTCATAGTATCTGTGTTGGAAGATTCGTAGTATGGATTTATCTATTTTTCCCCTCTCAAAATTAACTCACGGTAGGTTAGCGATTTTTTCAGAATCTCAAAAAAATGGTTGAGATCTGAACTGCGGTCTAAACGGGATTCCTCATGGTGCATTAGGTATATAACTGAATATTAATTTTAACTAAGTAAGAGGTGTCCCAGGCTAGAAATGGTGCTACATGTTCGATAAGGAATCGACAGACACAAATCCTTACCCAATCACAGTTTCACTAGTCGATCACCTATCCTATTCATGCAGGCGTCCCCTAGGGAAGCGCTCTTGGACCTGTCCTGTACACTCTGTTTGCCAGTGATATCCCACGCGCTGATGACGTACTGATCGCACATTTTGCTGATGAACAGGCTATCCTGTCCCAAGCTACTTCAGGGGAAGAAGCCTTCTCCAAGCTACAGACTCATACCAACCAGGTTTGTACTTAATGTCTCTGTGAGATATCTTGGTATCATCTTAGACCCAAAATTGACTTGGATCCCGCGTGTAAGCGAGACAGTCGCTAGAGTTCGCCGTAGATTTGGCCAGCTGCACCATCTCCTCAGCTCACCCCACCTGCCACTGGATCTAGAGAGATTATTGCACACCTCCCTTGTCCGCCCTCTGTGGCGTTATGGCTGTGCAATATAGAGCTCGGCATCCGCGACACAAATCCGAAGGATATAGACTGTGCAGAACCGAACTCTTCGGCTGATTACAAGCTGCCCTTGGTTTATTAGAAATGACTGCCTGCACGAAGATACCTCCCATGGGTTGCTGGCATGATGCAGACTTCGTACAACCAGCTTGCCACTCGGATGTCAAATCATCCTAGCCCATTGGTGAGAGGAAATTCTAAGCTCACTTGATAGTGGTACTCCACAAAAAGTAAATAGAATTAATAAAAACAATCAGTTTCACAAAATTAATGTATATTATTCTTACTCGGCGGAGTATTTCCGACACTCCGTTGTGCATGTCTTGAATTCAACAGATTTGGTAGAAGTCCGTAATTCAAATTAGTATACCTACCTCTTTTCTAGGCTCTCGTTTTTCAAATAATACCCTTCACGAGTTCCGTGAAAATGATGAAATGAGTAATAAATTAAGACTTGGGTAATGGAAATCGCGAGGAGTCCCGGAATCCCAAGTCATCCGGGGAATCCGCTTTTCTAAATGGTTAAATGAAAAAAAAGGAAGGATTTCTGGGTGGGTAGGGGTGCCGTGAGTATTTTTAAAGTGGACTTGAAGACTCAGCCCAACACTGGCTCAGAGACAAAGTAGCTGAGGCGGACCAGAGTAATAAATTAAACTCAAACTGATCTAGCGCTAATCTGAACAATATATCAAGCTGTCTTCTCGGCCTAGCGGCCGCTTTTTGGAGGCTATTTCCCAAAGAGCCTACGTCTTCCAATTGGATGGCTTGGCCTCACCAGAGTAACCGTCTTTATCCAATTACTGTAACGTGGATTCAGGTTAATATTTCGATGTTTGGTAAGAGACAGCAGAACATCAGTAAAAAGCTGCCATCTACAAGTAGGTAATTGAGGAAGGCTGTTTAATAGGCTGGTATCGGGAAGCGCGAATGGTAGTTTAATGATACCAGCGATTTTCATAATGTGAGAAATTTGTGTCTGAAATTGTACCTACCCTGAAATTAGCAGATGCATTGAGATCGTTTATCTATCATATTTGGTGAAACCCGCTGACTACACACCATCAAGCTATTTGCCATAGTCGACAGCAACAACGATTGTTAATAGTTATCGAAGACAATAAGGGGCTGATGGGGCGCGTGGCCATTCGGCATTGTGGTCACTGCAGGTGTGCCGGATGTGGTCACAGAGGACTGCAGTCTAATCGCGGCTTAAGGGGGATAATCGCTATAGCAAGGAGGTCTCACCACTTGGACAGATATCGAATCGATCTGATAAATGGAGGTGACCACTTGTGACACTGTAGGCACCTTGTGTGACCTCCGATAATGCGCTCATGTGACAACCGCCGTTATTGATACCCTCGCCCTGGATAACCGAGTGCATTATATAGTTGTATCAACTGACCACCTTCCCACGTTGCAGTTTAGAAGGTGACCCGATTAGCAACCCAGCAGAACCTGGATTCCGCAATAGCTAGTTTTTGGGCCACGTTGCATTCCAATTTGTTTCTCAAGTGATGTACAATTCGTAAACTTAGATTATGATTTGCTATGTAACCAATGAGGCCATTTGGCAAGAATCAACATTTTTTCAGTTTCCTTTCCAATAAGGTGTGGTTAAGAGATTTAGTTGAAAATAATTTAGCCTTTCATTGTCAAGTTGTATCCAACAGTTGTGTACTAATGGTTACGACTAAGAACACTTCACTCATTTGAAATGTCGGGGTTTATGGATTTATAAGGGCAGATTTTAAGTATTGACTCTATCAGTCAGGCTGAAATCCTCGGAATTCTGCTGTACACAAAATCCGTTCCTCGGGATAATCGATATATATTTATTAAAACCAAATTATACAACTAAATATAAGTGCCCTCGTTTCTCCAACAGTGTTGACCTTCGTGAAAAAACCACCTTCATCTAATGAAAAGATTCCCGCTTCTCCTACTCCATTTTATGAATAGGAAATGAGGGTGGGGAAAAATTTAATGACGCGATAATTATTTTTCAAGAAGCGACGAAAAATAAAAAAAGGAAATAAAATAAAGAAATGCTATGCCGCGGTCGTACCAGCGAGAAAGGGCTTCAGAGGTGGCAGAACATTTTTTAATTACGGATTTTTTAAAAAATATACCGTTGGTATTGATGAGGTAGGCGTGTAATTAGCTGTGCACCTCTGACATCGTGTTTGTTCAAGGTGGAAAAGTGCCAAGTGAAAATGTGCAGGTTATATCTGCTTAGCTGGAACGGTTCAAGGGCTTTGACTGTGATAGGAGGATAATCAGAGAACTTTGCTTTGATAGCTTGGATAGCTTCGATAGTTCCCAACGAAAAATGCAGACAACGGCTGTTTTGTAAGGCGAATTTTTGAGAGGTTGAAGGTATTACAATGTTATCATTTTCACGTACTTATTTCAACCGTAATTTATATAAATAAATCACCGGAAATGGCCAGAATTCAGTTAAGAAAAGGTTCATGTGTTGACACGCAGGATTTTTATCAGCGTTACTCAAACTTTCTCGTTTCCGGTAGTTTTGATGCGTTCAATCCAAACTGATGATACGAATATTTCAGTTCCGTTAACATATATAAAAAAAAAAATAGTATCTTAGTTCAGAAGTGGGTGTCCACTGATGACTTGGACAGGGAAGTAGTATATTCATGAGACCATCAGCCTCCAGTTCTTGATCTAATTTGATAGAACATCGGAGGACACTGTGACAGCCAACCTATTGACGTATTGTGGTATGAACTGTGATTACGAGTTACACAGTCATTTGGTAACTTGCCCATTAACGGGGGGTATAAAGGAACGGTGATTTAGGGTCCTAATGGGTGGGGGGTTGATGACTATTGATTTCCTGCCAATATCCCTATACCGGTGGCCATAAAACCTAGACTTCTGTTGACTAAGACTGAGAAATTTCAACGACGGACAAATTAACTAAGAGCTGCATAAGCTACACAATCTAGGAACAGCATGATTTTTCCCTGTTTCAAGGGTTTTGCCATTAATTTAGGCCGACTTTCAGAATAATGGAACTTTGGCCAAATTAGAGACTACTGTGAATAAGTGATACATAATAATTATGTATCAGAAATTTCCAGAAATTTCAGAAATGATACTTAGCCAATAGGCCTTTATTTCCTCATTAGTTCTTCCATTTTCTTCTAATTTCAAATAAAAACAGTTGAACTTGATGTATTTTTTTTTTGTTTTCAGTCGAATGAGACCAGCCCCGGGTTTTTACGTTGATCAATTCGCGAGATATTTTCGATTTTTAATCGATTAATTTCGATTTTTGGCCATTTGCCAAAACTGTGCGTATTCTATTCTATACTATTCTTACTTTTGCAATTTTCGGCATTTGAAGTCCAGTTGATTCTCAGGATCTTGAATTCATTTCTTCAACAAATTACATTCATATTTCATGTATTATTATTATAGCAAACTGAACTTTCAAGTGTCGAACTATACGATCTTTTCTCATTTTGGACGATAATTCGCTCGTTGATTAAAATTTAATAACAAAGTTTTTTTCATCACTAGTCTCACAAAGCTCTTAACACTTTAAAATTGCTCTGAGAACGGGAAGAGCTCCGGGGATTCGTACAAAAAGCACGAGAACGTAGAAGAAATATTTTGTATTAGTTGAAATATGACGGGAGGTATATGTAAGCTTAGTGGATATGGAGGTTGAACCGTGTTAGGCCTCCAGCCACGATGTTTATGGCCCTTCGGAATGGCCTCTCAAGCTATCATAGTCGGCAATACTTTTCGCCGACCTAGTTCGCCTACTATTTACCTGACATTTCGCCGTTTCCCTCAAAACTCTCAACTCCGTTGTTTTTACTCCCAACTCTCGACCTCCACCGCCGCCCATCGCCCAACCCATCACTCGACTTTCATGACTTTTCATATCAACTCGTTGAGTGTTGGTGATGCAAGTTGTAGAGTGCAGTCAAAACAAACGTACTTGGATTTATAGCAACGGTTCCCCAGTTACTGTGGGGACTTGACTTCCCTAGTGACCACTCACTCGTTATCTGACGACAATTTCCATCGAATGCTACGTTTTATAAAATAATATAATATCAACAGAATTACATCTACAGAGGCTTGACTAGCATCGTATCCCAATTGCCTCTTTGCGAGCCACCGCCGCCGCTTTTGGTTTAAATTAAAACCTACCAGGAAAAATCTTTATTTTCTAAATACGAACAATCAAACAATCGAACAACAATTTAAAATCAAACGAAAACGTAGTTGTTGTACTAATATAAAACTATTTTGATTCAGGAAATTTGTCATAACCACCCGGAGCGTTGTAGGTTAAGAGTTAGAACCGAGAAAGTATCTTCAACATCAGCGAGAATCAAACCGTGGATCTTAAGGTAGGTTAGAAAATCGGTTTTTCTTGGTCGACTCCAAACGGTCATCATTGAATACAATAAACGTAATATCCTGCATACACTCATCCACACTCGTTTGATGAATTTAAGGGACATTTGATTAATCCCAGTAAGCATACAATTACCAAGCAAGGTACCGAATAAACTTGGTTGAAATTGGTCGAGTACCACGGAAAAGTATAAGGTTAACTTGGATATGAAGACGGTTGTACAGTGTATGCTAATCTATGCAATGTTGAAAGCAATTCAGGCAGCGAAAGTATAGCGGAAATTTTTAATGAGAGAGACGCAAATATTACCCTCAAAAATCAAAAAGTCTTGTAGTCTTTTGTACAAATCTCATTGATAGGGATCTCCAATCTCTTGTACAAATCTCCTTCCTATGCAAGCGCAAAAGTAGGAACTTCGTATGAAATTCATTTGAATTTATTGAAATATACAGATGTTCTCTGCGTTGGTCCTCGCTACAAAATTGTTTTCACTCACCTAACTTATGACAATTTTATAGGTCATGCTTTCGAGGTTGTTCTTCAGATGGTTTCACATGAGTTTCATCTTGATATGAGCAAAACTGTGCTCTGCGTGTGCGCAATCTTGGAATCCTCGATATGTGCACAACTGTGATTCTCTTCAGTTGATTCCGATCGAGTTGGGATGGTGAGCCATAAACAAGAAATTGCTATATATACGAGGAAGGTACTTGCTACTCCTTAGACGTCGGTTGTACTGTAATGATGAAAATAAGGAGACTGATCAAAAATGTGCTTTAAGCACTGTGCCTCTAAACACCATACGTCTAAAATCGTGTAATCATATTAAATATACTAACATTAGTGCGTTAGGGATATGATTTGCAGTTTCAGCAAGCTTATTTGCGATCACATGAGTTATGTGTGACTTAGACTAGGGATGGGATGATGGAATTTTTCCATCCATCGAGAGCCCAATCGGAATGAGAGTCCGCTCAAATGGGACAAACTCACAAATGGGTTTTCAGGAGTCATTGAGTATTACGCAGGTTGTATATGGAGAAGTTGCTTTTGACACGGCTCTCCTACATCCACGGTTGTCCGAGCGCTATGGCAAAATATTAATTAACCCCGAACAGGAGTTTGGAGGCAGTTGGGGGCGAGGGAATGACAACGGAGTGAGAGAACGTAAGGGGTGAGGGGTGGAGGGGGATTCAGACTGGTGGCTGGACACGCGATAACACTCCATCAGGAAATTGATATGTATGTGACACTGGCAGGAGGGTTCAGGGGATATCCAACGGAAAACAAGGGCGAAAGCTGACCCCACCACACTCCACACTGAATCCATACGCGTCCTGGGGATCGGGTCGAGTGGAAAGTGAACCCTTTCTTTGTTTTTCTGGGAGAGCGAGAGGACATCAGCCTTTGGAGGGCCAGTTGTGTTTGGCAGGTTCCCGACCCTTTCAGGAGATGTCACCACCAAGCGATCGCCCCGTCCTCCCGTATTGGACAGGATAATACCTGCAAGGCTACCATTAATAATGTTGACGCTCTTAAGATACAATGCCACGGTGAGGTGTTGACCCCGTTTACCGGTAGTCGTTCAAGAGATAACCAACACTCTATCAAAGTTTGCTGATGATGAACTTTTTTCACCCGGTCATTTCAAACATTCACCCGATCAAACTCGATCATATAGAAAAAGCTCATCCACGATATGGTGAATATTTTGTGTGAAAGTATTCCACACAAGTATCTCAAATACTAATAAAATGTCAATTGTTGGTTGTGAGGGCCTATTTTCTATGATGCAGAGTGGTATCTGTATTACCCAAGGTATTAAGCCCCGCACTCGACATCTTAGGGAAAGGGAATATGTATCAAGTGTTACCAGATATGTATAATATAGATAGTATCCTTGATACATAGAGGAAGAACGTAATGCGAAGATGGTGAAAAGAATGATCTGTGTTACCGAAGGTGGACCTCCGCACTCCAGATCGTAGGATAAGGTGCTATATAACAAATCTTACCAGACATTGATATCTGCACACCTTAATATGGAGAGGAGAGGTAAAGAGAGAGAATGCGACATAAGTTATTAGATAGGTACGTTTTTCTGCACACACCGTTCACTTAATTTGTAATTTTAACGACAGCTGAATTTAATAAACTAGGTTAAGGAGGAATGGTTCTTTTTGGGTTGAATGACAAGGCTTGAATATGAGTAAGATCATACCAAGAGCTTCTACCAGACTGTCATAGTTGCTTATGGCTGGTCGATGTTGTATACTGACTCCCTCTCGCTACCATCCCCCCTTACAAAGGGAATGACCGTGTAGTTGACCTGTCTTGGGAAAACCCCAGACGGGGGTTCTCGACCGTTGGTGTGTTCAATTTCAAAATTCTAACAGGAAATGGGGGAAATTCTGACCATAAACATACGAAAATTGGTCAATGTAAGGGTAAAACGCCTCAACGACACGCTGTTAAGGTGAAACGCCTCAACTCACCAAAATATTGAGATGAGGCGTTTTACCTACAAAAATTTACATTATTTTGGCGTCAGATTTCAGTTGAGGCAGTCAATAAAAATGTCCTAACAAAACATCCGTTTGGTTGAGTTGTTTACGTTAAGGTGACTGCCTCACGAGCACGTTGAGGCATTTTACCTAAACAAACAATCCCGAAACGGAAGCCGGGCTTATTAAAATCGCCTTAACTTCAATTAATCGATTATAAATCGATTAATTTTAGAGTTTTTTTTTCACCGTTGAATTGGTTGAAGTGATATCGATATCTCACCGGTAAATTTCGTTTTTATAATGAGTTGCAGTCAACTTACATCAAAGGTTTCAGTGAAAAATTTTGAGGCGAATTTCTGCAATGTTTTGAATGTTGAGTCGAGGCGTTTTAGCTTAACAGGACAGAACTCTTGTGAATTTATCGATAATGTCATGACGAGATTTCGACTGTTCCACCGACAGACTCTGGACTAAGACAAAACAAGCCAATGCCGATCGTCTTCCCACAGACGGACAATGTCAAGTCACAGTCGTACCGAGCTTATTATAAAGTTCATTCATTTATTCATAATGGAGCAAGTAACCCGATGAATTTGGGTTAATTTTTGCTCGATCACATTTCGTTCTCTCAAGGATCCACCTATCAGGTTTTCCAGGGTAACCGAGGCCAAGGTTGGTGCGGCGGTGAGGGGAGGGGTTTCTGGATTTATGTTCCACGTCAAGATCCGGAGCGCCCTCCTTTACCTGCTGAGCAACTCCTGGGGAAAGCCGGATAGTTAATTACAAGTGGAGAAACCTCCTACAACTCCCAGCCTTACCCCTTCTTATCCCTTCTTAGCCCTCTTTACCCCTTCTTAGGTCTCCTGCAACACCTTCGAGCCGTCTCCCATCCACCACCCTCGGCAATCCACTCAACGCTCCCTGCAGACCGCACCGCCAAATCCCCTCAAGTTTACCGAACGAACAAACCTCTTTATCACTTTAAATATACAGAACTAGTTGGGAGGTTTATAAGTTTAACAACAATCCTTAATTGGTACAGGGGAGCGCTTAGCTGTGGGAGGTTGCTCTTGGGGCGAGGCGGTAGAGCTCTTCGCCAATGGATTAAGGGGGTTGGGGCGGCAGTAGTCATTATTTTGGGTTTTGATGGTGCCTTTCTCGGCAACCATTAGGGCAAATTGAATATTTTTTTGTGTGTGTGTTTTTTCTTCTATTTTTCAAAAATCTTTTCTGGCCCAACCCGAAGAGTAAAGAAAATTATTGAAAAAACCCCCCTGAAAAAACTGACAGTCTAAACGCGATGTCAAAAGTATGTTTTAGTGTATTAAGTATATATAATCCGTGTACTCCGACTCTAGTGTATTGTACGAGTAACGAACAGAAGTAGTCATCTGTTGTAGAGAAAGGCGGACCTACTTCAATTACCAGCTGGTCTGATTTAAACTCGGAAATAACACCCGATTCGTAGCAGTTACTAAATTTTACCACCTACGCAATATCATAGACAAAACAGGGTGAAAAAATAGTACCCATAGAAACGAACCTACACTTTGATACCAAACAGTGATGTAAAATTTGTAATTGAGCTGTTCATTTGTATTTTGTTTGTAAAATGCGAATAGTCTCTAGTTGGTAGGCTGTTTTATTTGTATAAGAATGAGGTCATTATTGGAGGCAGAATGACCGACTTGTAAGGATTTCAGTTATTAAATAAATGTTGCCGCCTGAACCCAAGACTGCTGGCCAATCTATTAGGAAAGTAGTAGTAAGATTACGTCTTGGGTAGTCAGTTTTGAGTCTGGAGATTATTAGATGTGATCGAAATTAATGCCTTTGCTTCTTTGAACCAGCTCGTATCCTCTGCCCAATTCTAGCATCCAAAGAATGTGTAGTGCTCATCATCTTTCACATCCCGGCAGCTGCGGCACGATGGGGTATCCACGCTGTGGAAGTAGGCTTAGAGAAATCCATTTCCACAGAAGAACTGAGTCAGGAAATTGTTCACTTCTCCATGCCTTTTTTGCACCCACACGTCGATGTCAGGAACCAAACAGGCAGTCCATCTCCTCTCAACTTACCCATCCACTCTCATGCCATCTTGTTATTGCGCGTTCTCTTCCTTCTGTACGTTGCATTCCACCTGATTGTAAGATGGTGATAACTGCCAGAAGACCATTGCTACTCTTTCTCTCTAGTTGATGCCGAGTTTCTTATATTTAAGCATTTTCTGGGATTTCAGCTGTGGCTATCTACACCATCATATTAGGAGAACAGTGATCGTTTAATTGAAAGTTGTTCGCAAGTCCCACTTTTTCCTCAACATTGGCTCTGGGGACTAGAATCGTGTCACTCCGAATGGATGATCGCTCATGACAGCTATCATGCGCTTCCCGTAGTATGCAACGTTCAGAGCATCAGCCCTCACATCTGCTCCATACAGCAAAATCAAATGTACCACCGGTATCATCAGGCGCAGTTTGCAAGACCTACGCCCATCGTATCAACTCAATGATGGTCTTAATGTTATCATGAATTTGATCACTGAATGCCGTGACGACCTTTGAATGCAAGCTACCATTTCGAACGTATTGAGGATCTAAGAACCCGTTCATGAACCATTTTCCTCGACCACCACGCGGTTTCTAAGATGAAATTTCAAACTGCCGAGTGATTTAGGTGGCTTTCACCCGTGAATAAACCAAGTTGAGTCTGACAGTCTTAAATGGATCTCGCGTCTCTAAATGGCCGATGAGGTGAGCAGCTCCCACGACCCATTTATGAAACGACACCGACGTGGGCCCTTCTTCACCCACGCAACGGAAAATGCCGCTCGGTAATTGAACTGGGGCCAATTAGTTTACTTGGTTTCTCTGAGAAATGTAACTCCTCATCCGCGGGCTAAACCCAAACGATTCTCCTTCCTGGCGTTTCTTCCTCTTCCTCATTACTCAAACGCACACAAAAGGTATTTTGTGACCCCGGTTAACGGTTGCGATTTTCAATCATGAGGAAGTTCAAAGGTGAGGTTTCAAGAAGCGGCGAAGATCAAATCCAACAAATCACTTGAAAACTAATTGAAACCATCAACCTTTCGTGAGACGATCCGGGTAAACATGAGTGTTTTCAGGTGAATGGACCTACGATCGAACTCAGGGAACTAATGATTCATCACTTTTGACTGTAATTCTCCGCAGCAAGGACTGATTTATCAGTCGGAAGACAAGAAATACACTACTCAAAGGTATTCTGATGAGCTAATGAGTCTGATGTTGAGTTTTGTAACAATGTTTCATTTCAGCGGACAAAATACATTGGAAGACATGAGAGAAAAATATATATCCGACAGAAAAATACAAAACATGATGAAAAGGTTCTCCTGCATTGGAAACTACCTCCCACACATGGAGCACAAGCTATGTAGCTCAGCTGTTCTAATGCGATGTGGAGAATTGATTTATACATTTAACTCCATGGCATTTTTGGAAAATGAAATATTAATGACAAGTCACTTTTTGGGAAGATGTACGAACGATAGATCGTGAAGGAACGTACAATTGCTTGGAAAGGGACGTTCAAGTCGACTTGCTATAATCCCATAGCTCATACCAGGCTGGACTGATCTGGAACTCTCTGTAGACATGGATCAACGAGTTAAAACTCATCGAGCCTTATATTCCAATTATTGAGGCCTCAACTGTGACACAATGAGAAATTTTCGATAAATGCATAAATTTATGTATTTATACATTTATGTATTTACGAAATTTCGTAATAGCAGGAATGAAATTGTTAACCTCTCGTTCTTCCGTTATTGCGTTCCTTTCTTTTTTTTGTATTTGTGACGCATGAAAATTTAAATGTAGTTTATGGCAAGCTCACACAGATTAATGTAATTTACTTTTATTTTATTTTTTTTCTCACTAATTGATAAGGAGGATGAAATGTTTTTAAATTAATTAGTAATTTGGTTTTCTGCCATCATGGTAGAGGAGAGGGCCGAAAGGCCCTAATGTACTATGTGCAGGAACATAAATAAAAAATCTTAAAAAAAAAAAATTGGCGACAAGATGAAGGATTTTTCAACGTGAAGATGTAAATGAATGCAAAATGAAGGCGCGGAATTCCAGAGGCTTATTAAAACCCGATCACCTAGCCAGCCAGCCCTCTGACGTCATAGGCTCTTACGGCATAGGCTGTGACGTACTAGTTGCCTCCTTCCAGCCGTCTGACGTCATACGCTCGTGCGTCATAGGCTCTGACGTACTAGTTGGCCTCCGGCCAGCCGTCTGACGTCATATGCTCGTGCGTCATAGGCTGTGACGTACTACTTGGCCTCTGGCCAGCCGTCTGACGTCATACGCTCGTGCGTCATAGGTGCGTCTGACGTAGTGGCCCGCCTGACGCTTGTGTTCTGACGTGATCTGAGGGAAAGGGTGAATCAAGGGAACAAATTTTTCCCGTTTCAGCTTATGTGCCAAAGCAAAGACATCAAAAAGTCAAAAGAATGTCACCTCCATCCTGTTGTTGATACAGTCGAGAATTAAATGCTTGCATACGAGTCTGCAACACATTGGGACATTTTATATCTTTAAAGAAGTGATTCAAGAACCTTCGAACAATGCTACATCACCTACCCCAGTAGCGTAGTTGTTATACTTAATTGTAGGGTTCATCATAATAGACAATATAAATTATAGACAATATAAATTATTGAGAATGATCACCTGTGTGTAAACAATTATTTAAACAATCACGCTCATACCGCAGCTTGTCGGCCACGCACTCCGCAGTGGTTAACGTAATATGGTTAGGTAAATCGAGAGCTATCCAACGAGTGGTGAACGATTTTTGTACGATCATAACTGGCGAAGATAAAGTTCCGTAGCAACGAATCGGTTGTAAGCGAAAATCATCAGAAATTTTCGTGACGATTTCGTGTGACGCTTTTGTGTAACGTTTCGCGAGTTATGTGCCAGAGTAAAGACATAAAATGTCAACAGTCAAACAGTTCTTCTGAACTGGTATTTTCCCAATATGTTAAAAGAATGTAACTTGGACTGGTCGTGGCTTCGGAGGAGCTAAATTAGTAATGTACCGTTCGGTACTCTGCCGTTTTAAAGTAAAACCACTCATCACCGAATTCGTCAAAATTTGTGAAAAATCGTATGAACCACTCATTTTGTGGGTGTTCCACCTATTTTGAAGGCAGAACAACTTATCTGTGGTAGTTCGCAAGCAAAACCATTAAGTCTTGTGTTTTTGTCAATTTCAGCCACTTACATTTTACGTCATCCAATTTGCAGGCAAAACCACTTATCAACCGAAATGTGGTGACAATTGGTTTTGTCGCGGAACGCATAAGCGTTTTTCCATAGCAACTGATTTTTGGCTTCTCTCCTGCTTAACTCGAAACTCGGGACCAGCTGTTTTGTAAACTGATTTTGACTCAATGATATCCAGCTGTGATACCCAGTTTGGCTCAAGTGATTTTTCCAAAAACCGAGGCGTCAGAAATGGGGAGTGTTTGCAGGCAAAACAGCTCAAGTGGTTTTGCCTCCAGACTGAGTGCTTGAGTTTACATTATCGAAGGGGAAGAACTACTTAACTACGATTAATCGAAGCAAATCGATTATTTCGATATCAGCATGATCGATAGGAACTAATGTGTGCATCGAGCTGTAATACGGATTCGTAACTCTAAACTGGAGTCGAGCAATGAAGGGGCCAGCTGAAAAACCTAGAGTCATTTTATAGACGTCGACATTTTTGCAGATAAGTGGTTTTTCCTTGAAACGGCAGTACTGGAGGGATCACACATCTGGAAGACCGGTCTCGATAAATACTTGACCTTCAAAGCTTGTGAGTCGTGAGGGTGCTGTATAACCAGCCCCGTAATCCGTTCGTTCAGCTTCGCAATCAAGCTCTCTATTAGAGAGTCTCTAATCGTAAAGATCACTGATCGATGCATTGGCTTCTTCAACGGAGAAAATGATGAGGCGATAAGCGGTCGGGACACGGGAAGTTCCGTTCATTTCCATGATATACATCGACGGGCCTCACAGCAACACCCCATATCATCATTTTTGACGAAAACAAGTAATGTATATCGATGCGCATCGAACTAATTAAGTAGATTTCACTAGAAATCATTGGGGAGCGCGATAATCGACTTTAAGTGAACACCCCGTATCGTCAACCCCTCACAGAATACCCCATATCATCAGTTTGATAAGGTGTTTGAAGTGCAATCCCCGAATTGTGCTAATTCTAGGAATCAGCCACACTAGTACAACTTGCGGGATAGAGAAAATATAAAACAGCCAGAGAGGTAGGTACGCCATTTTCATTCAATAATCAGAATTTATTTACATTTAAGGACATGCATATTCATTTACATTTTAAATTTTGGTTTATTATCTTCGATAATGAACCATTGGAATCGACCAAAGAATAAAAAAATTTTAACCCCCCCTCAAAATTGGTTGGTTTACGTTTCAGGATACGTAGATTCAGAAAATCGAATAAAAAAACGCCGTCCGCGCCACTTTGCCCAGTTAGCGTTGAGCTAAAATTACGAAATGTTTTTTATGGGTTCCGACTAACCCCACAATGATCCTCGGAACTTTTCATAACCCTAGGTCAAGGGGAAGGGGTTCAAAACGAATTGAAAATGACGGGTTCGAAATATTGAAAATTTCCAAAATCGAAAAATTCACATTTTTTAAGACCATCCACAGCTTTGTACGACCAGTCGTTCGTTCACAATGACGGCTCAAAGTTGGAGCAGATCGAAAATTGTCAACATGAGGGTGAATCGTGAGGCAGCCTGTCGAGTCTACTTTCAAACTACTGGCCCAGCTGATTCAAACAGCACATGGTTCATTATTTAATAATAATCATTAATAATGAAGCATAAAAATGATTAATAACCAACATTAAATATTAATAATTTACACTACTTGATAATAATTATTAATAATTAATGATAATTCATAATAATAAGTAATCTATCATTCAGTAATCTAGACAGAAGGGTGATCTGTACAAAGAAGATAATAAACCGTTGTGTCAAGAATTTGCAGAGTTTTTAGAATGGACTCAGAAATTTTGTGACGTTTTTGTGTACATTATGAGTTTTGCACTTCTAGATCAGGTGTTTTCCGCTCCATCGGGGTTCCCCACTGACGAAACGTTGGCGGGTTGGAGTTTCGGCGTGGCGCAGTGGAGTTTAGGCGTGGCGTGATGGAGGCTTGGAATCCCGTGCGGTTTAAACATTTACGTCGCTCTATGATCTCAAGCCAATAACGACGTTTCAAGCCGATAACGAGGTTTCAAGCCGATAACGAGGATAAAGAGGAGAGAGGGGTAAGGTGAAGGTGGTGGGGGCGGGGAGTTGGAAGTGACGGGTGCGAAGGGGGCGGGGAGTTGGAAGTGACGGGTACGAAGGGGGCGGAGAGTTGGAAGTGACGGGTTTGAAGGGGGCGGTGAGTTGAAAGTGACGGGTGCAAAGAAGGCGGGGGAAACTCACTCGGATCGACGAAATGGACCGACATTCAAAGTGTAGGTGCTCGTCTCCTTTTCATACCAGACCTGTTTATTGTTTTATTTATTTAATTTTTCTCCCTTCGGCCAACGCACATGTGCGAAAATCTTCATGAATTATCAAGTAGTGTAAATTATTAATAATTATTGTCATTTATTATAGATATATTAGTAAACGACCAAGTAGTTCAATGTTCATAACGCAAGTGACTTTATTTTGGAATTTATTTTCAAGAATTTGCATAGTTTTTGATACTCTTCGACGTATTTCTTCTCTGACACCGATGTTTTTTTGTTCTTTCCACTTTTGGTTATTATCATCCATAATTACCTATAAATTCCCAAAATGAAATAATCTGACAAGTGACACCTCGCTTTAAAGGGTATTTTACGCTGATCGCGATGGTGAAATCAGAATTGCGGTACCTCATTCCGTTCTCAAACTAGAGCACATTGAAAATGAAGAAACGTGGTTGATACTTGATATGTTCTTCGTGGACATCAAGTCCTTCAATGGAGTCATTTTACATGAAACCAGTTATTTCTTCGAAAATTCGCTCTTATAGCCATGCTGCACGACTGTGGATTTTTTATTTTAACCTCCTTATTAACCTCAGAATTACGTTTTGCCTTGATATCCTTGAAAAAAACAATCTGAATCATATCACTACAACGGCAAACACATAAAAATTCCGTTTTTATTAATTTTCTGGTAGGTAAGTACTCGTATTTTCATAGGTGCCTCCTGTTTTTCCGCTTTCAAACTTGAATATCTTCAAGAAATCGATAAGGAATCTCAAAGTTGACCATACCATTTGAAAGCTGATTAAATTTCCCGGTCTCTAGAGATTCGACAGCTTCCAGCACGTTTTTCGGGAATGCCGTTAACGTACAAGTATTTTCGAAAACATTTTTTTTTCAATTGTCAATACTTGAACTGCAATTGCGGAGCTTAGGAGATCGTTTTTGATTACGAACGTGCATTAGGCGTATGTAGGAAATAACGCTGAATCCGAAAATGAGGTCAAAAGTGGAAAAAAAGTTGTTTCAAAGAGAAAAAAACGAGGATTTTTATGACAAAAAACGTGGTTTTCTGAAAAAAAGAAAAAACCTTTAATAAATCATATCTTGGGAACGGATTGAGATAGAAAAGTGCGGTTGCGGCGTTCTAGTACATTTTCATTCTAGTTATACCCAATTTTTTCTTTTACACCAAGTGGCGAACACCCTGTATTCATGAATAATATTCATATTACGATCTCACTATAGAGTAGATAATTAAGAGACAATAAATTTGTTCAAAGTATAATCTGTTTTTTTAATTTTTGGAATTGCACCCTTTTGCAAAACTGCGCCCCAATTAATGTACCACGAAAAAAGTATTCAGTCTCCAAATAACAGACTGGAGGAAAGTTGCGGGGAACAAGTGGCAATAACAGCAGTCTGAAAATGAATAAAAAAGTGGAAAACAATTCTGAAACTACGGGGTAAACTGTTTTGAAAGCATCCCCACAGCATGGATTGCGTTTGATAGGGAAGTATGGATGACCTGCGAGAGTGTAGTGGTGAAGTAGGCGGAGTAAAGGGGAAAGGAGTAAGCGGCAGCTTGTTCTGAGACTGTGGAAGTTGGAAGGTGCGGATGTAGAAGATAAGTGTGGGCGCAAGCTGACGACAACCATCGTTTCTCGACTACCGGGTACCCCGATCTTCCCACCCGCTGGGTCCCTTTCCCGACACTTTCTCTCGACTTCCAGCAGCTTTTTCCATTTCCGCGCCATCATCCGCACACTCCATGGAAGCTGGTCTGGAGATTTGATAATTTACGCGTTAAATTTACAGGTGAAGTTGCTACTTGAATCGTGCGCAGGGCGAGATGGGGGAAAGGGAGATGACAGATGGTTTTGAAAGACCAGGACGAAACTATTTAGTTCATGCAGAATGACGTAATGATGGTTCGTGAAAATTCAGTCGAGGAATTCAGTCGAGCCCAGTTGTCATGGATTACCTGTTCCAGGTTCCATGCACTTCCTCCAAACCTAGCCTACTTTGTTAACCCGGTGCTTCCTAGATTAGTTTTCTGCGTTGTATGGTTGGCTATATTGTCCGAACCCTTCCCTCTTCAAGGGATCCTTCTGTAAGGAAAATCTCTCTCCCCATTCTCTTCTCTGAAGCCAGATAATATATTATATCGTTTTGTGCCTAGTAAGCCAACTCACCATTTTCTTTTCCATCTTTGATTTTCAATCAGTGGAGGAGGCAAATTTCGCAAATTAGCAAATAAGGAAAAATACAAAAGAAGAACTTTGGCTCGAAAATTGATGTAGACCACGTACCTTGGCGATGATGAGTCGGGGGCCCCCTGGATGCGTGATGGCGAATTTCTGAAGAAAATCTCGAGGACTTGGTGATCGAAATTTCCGAGCCAACGTATTTGAAAGTAAACAGTTTAGCAAACGAAAAATTAAGTGATAAATCGCACAATTTGCGAACTCGCTAACTGGAGAGAACTTGTTTTGGGAAGCGGGGAGACGAGGAGCGGTCAACACGGATGTCTTTCTAGTACTGGTCAAATGATAAGTCGTTACCTTTTATCAGAACGTAATCTATTCCCGATTAGACACGTTCGCCCCATCTATCGGTGGCTTCGTGTATCATAATCAAACGTCGCGATTTAAAGAGTTCCTCCATAAACCGCCCACCCTAAACATACAAATTTAATGAATTTGGATTTTTAGCAATAATAAGACAACGCGACTTCACCAACGAAACAATCATAAATAGGAAATGTATCTAGCATAAGTTAATATTAGTAATCAAATAAGTTATTTAGAAGAATAATAAATAATTAACAAAGTAACTTGCGTTATTAAGAACGATAAATTGGACAATGATAGGATAAAGTGTTAGGAAAATTATTAACAAAGGAAAGTAAGGAACAATGGTTGATTATTTTAGTGGGTACCATCCACTGTAGGAAGCGCAATTAATTTTTGCACAGGGCGAACGTACGCTCCAGTAACCGTTCGAATTTTCGCATTTCGTACAACGCCGTCTCGTGGTAAAATGAGAGGGTGTTTGGTACCGTAAGGAAGAGTTGATCGTCTCAACCTTCCGCCCACCCTTAAAAAACCAAGATTGTCGATGAAAGGGGTTAACTTCATCAAAATAGGCGAGACTTTCAAATTGCGTAGTAAGCATTTTATTTTGCGGGCGTAATAAAATTTGTGGGTGGCTCGTACACATGCATTCAAGGCGTCACGTAATTCTGAAGGCGTAAGTGGTCCGTCAACTGTATCATGCCCCATTTTGCGTGCTCTGAAATTGCGTACTGAGCGTAAGATACGAGCTATGGTTCGTTGGAGGATCATCAAATTCGAAATTCTTTCAATCATACAAATTATGGCGGGTTTTTCGCGTGTAGAAGCATGTAGTGTCTGTTCTAATGGTTGTTTATGTCCCAAAAGTGCTTCTCCTGTGTCCGGCTCAAAGGGAGGGAATGTCCATAATCTTATTGGCTTGTATGCAAAGGACGGTCCTTTCCACCAAAGCTCAAAATTCACCAAATTTCCCGGTGTTACTCCTCGGCTAGCACAATCACTAGGATTTTCATTCGTTGAAACATGTGACCACTGACGTGGATGTGAATGTTCCAAAATTTGAACAACTCGATTTGCCACAAAAGTTTTCAATTTATGTGGAGGCGTTTTTATCCAAGATAATACGGTAGACGAGTCGCTGAATAGATGGATTGCGGAGAAATCAATTTTTTGTCGAAGTGAATGAAGTGATTCCAATAGTCGTGAGAGCAAAACCGCTCCACATAATTCTAGGCGGGGAACGCTGACAGTTTTCAATGGAGCCAGCTTGCTTTTAGCGGTTAGCAAGTACATTTCGACCGATTCTTGGATTTCTACTCGAGCATAAATTACTGCAGCATAACCCTGTGTGCTAGCGTCGCAGAAACCTATTAACTGGCGTGAAGAGTGGGGCGTATAAAGTGACATATAGCGGGAAATGCGGATTTGAGACAGTTGGTGAAATTCCTTATAGAATTTTTGCCATTGATCACCTATTTCGAACGGTAAAGGATCATCCCAGCCAATGCCCTTTTGCCATGTTTGTTGCATTAACTTTTTTGCGGTGAAAACTATAGGTGTTAGCCATCCTAGCGGATCATAACTTCGTGCAATTTGCGAAGATAAGCCTCTTTTAGTTGAAACAACATCATTCAGAGCGGTTGCGTATGAAAATGTGTCGTCTGAGGGTTCGTACTGTAGGCCTAATATTTTGATGCATTGATCGTCGTCACTATCTCGTACAACTAAAGCGTGCTCACGATGATCGAGAGGGACTCTGTCTAAAATTTCCTGGCGATTACTAGCCCATTTTCGTAGAGTAAATCCACCCAATCCAAAAAGTTGTATTAGCTCATTTTGTAGGGTAGTTGCAAGTTCGATAGAATCGACACTTTGACAAACGTTATCTACGAATGTTTGATCGAGAATAGCGTCAGACGCTAAAGGATATTTACTGCCTTCGTCGTGAACTAACTGAACTAAAGTGCGTTGAGCCAAAAAGGCACTAGGTTTTACACCAAATACTAAAGTGTTGAGCTCATACTCAACTATTTCTCCATCAACTTGCGGGCGGTAAAACAAATGCTGGTACTTGCGTTCAGAAGGATGTACATTGATCTGTCTATACATTTGTCGTAGATCGCAACAAATGACAACTGAACCAAGACGAAAATTAGTCAAAATATCGCAAATATCCTTTTGAAGTTTCGGACCGCGTAATAATACATCATTAAGACTGGTGGAAGAGGAGTCAAGACGAAATGAAGCGTTGAATACAGTTCTAACTTTGGTGGTTGTGCTATCTTTTAGAACGCAGTGATGCGGGATTACATAATTAGCGGGGTGAGGCGTAGGACTCATATGTCCCAATTCGATAAATTCGTCCATATAGCGACGGTATTCTTCGAAAACTGCGGGTTGGCGTTGCAAGCGGCGTTCAAGACAAATTAAACTTTTTTGAGCGAAATTTCGAGTATTGGGAAGAGTAAATTTTCCGGGCATAAATGGTAATTTCACCATGTAACGCCCTGATTTATCTCGTGAGTGCGATTCTATAAAGTGTCTCTCGCAAAAGATATCGTCAGGATCCTCGGGGCGTGGCACACTAACTTCTTCGATTTCCCAGAATTTTCGAATAGAACAATCAAGTTGTTCGCAACATGTGAGAAGTGCGGTTGTAACTGAACCTTGATTTTCAGCGTGATCTGAAGGTACAGGTCCCCCAATAACCCAACCAAACATGGTGTTGATAGCAGCGGGTTCACCTTTGATGAGTTCATAAGGTTCGGCCAAGATGTTGCTATATAAATCAGCTCCCAGTAAGAATTCTACAACAGCTCTCTTATGGAATGATGGGTCGGCAAGAGAAAGGTGTTTGAATCTGCGATACAACTTCTCATCAACTGGAAAATTTGGTTGCGGTACTGAGATTTGGTTCAAAATGTGAGCATTGGCGTAGAGAATGTTACTGGGCGATCGATTGGAGGTTATTGAGCAATTTACCGTTCCCCTTACTTGGAGTGGTTGTGCGTTCGAGACTCCAATAACGCTGAGAGTACTATGTTTCCTCGTCAATCCAAGTTTTTGAACACACGACTCGGAAATTAAACTGACCTGTGAACCATTGTCTAAAATGGCTTTTACCGGTCGCGGCACACCATTTTTGTCTCTAATGTGTATAATTGCGGTGCACAATAGAACACCTTTACGTGCGTTTGACGAATTAACGCTATTACAAGTAACTGCAAGATGAGTGGCGGGGGCGGAGTTACGATTTTCATTTGCTTGCGGAGTACCATGAATAACGGTCGAATCACTCTTAGGAGTTTCTTGAGCAATAAGAGATCGAGGCGGAAAATGTAACAAACTATGATGAGTACTAGATTGACAATCGTTACAAGTAGATGTAGATCGACAGTTAGATCTCGAGTGCGTTCCGAAACAACCATAGCATAAGTGGTTTTGTTTTACAAAAGCGTGACGGTCATGTACTAACATTTTTTTGAAGTCAGTACAGTGATATAATTTATGAGATCCATTGCACTTTGGGCATGCGGAAGAATCTGTTTTAGAATTAGCGGTTGTTATCAGAGCGGTTTTAGATTGAAATGTTTTTGATGGCTTTTCCGTATGATGCTTGGGTTTTTCATAGGATTGCAATTTGGATCTATCGGAATTTCTGCAAGAATCGGGAGCCAATTCTAAAATTCGAACTTGATCCTGCACAAATTTGATCAGATCGGCAAACTTTGGCGTGCCATTGTTTACATTTCTATTTTCAAATTCCACTCGTATAGATTCTGGAAGAACCCTGATTGCGATTTGCAACACGAAAAAATCAAACAGATCCTCAATGTTCAGAACTTTCAGGGCATTTATATTTGTATCGAAGACCTCTATAAATTTTATCAAAGCAGCATGAGAATTTGTTGTCATTGGATTGAAGGATAATATTTTTCTAATGGAGTGAGCACCCAGCAATCTTACGTTTTGAAATCGCTTGGTAAGGGCTTCGTATGCAATTAAATAATTCCCTTCGGTAATAGGTAGCGATTCCACTAATGATAATGCGTGTGATCGTAGCAAACTTCTAAGGTGCGTAAATTTTTCAATCTTGGAATAGGCTTTACTATTGTGAATGAGCGTAGAATACAGAGCGAAGAAATTAGGCCATTTTTCAATATTTCCATCGAACGGCTCGATTTCAATCTTGGGTAGACGACACTTAGGTGAAGGGGGGTCCGCGTTGGAGGTACTTGGGGGTGATTGAGTTGGGTGCGTGAACAACATTGAGCGCGAAACAGATTGAACCGCAAAGTACATCTCTTCATATTTAGTATAGGGTAGAATAACATCGATCCGATCCTCGGCTTCTAAGAGCGCGTTAAGATCGCCCATTTCGTCACTTATTTCGTCACTTATTTCATCAAAAATTTTGAAATCGATCTCCAAATTCTTATATCGAGATATGAAGGCTTCGGTGTCATTAGATGACGGTTGAAGTTTTTTAGTAAGTGCATCCCGGCATCTTTTGGCAATGTCGTTAAGTGTTGTGAGACGTAGAAGATATTTTTGTCGCCTGCGCTCAAGAGACTGAATACGGATTTTGTCATTTTCAGTCATGATGAATAAGGACAAAGGTAATAAATGATGGACGAGCAGATAGGAAGAGAATAACGCAAGTTACAACAAATCAAGTGAATACGTTTGAAAAACACAAGAAATGGGGGTCAACGAACAAAGTCTTGGTGAAAGGTTTTAGCAATGATTTTTTCCGATAGAATTTTCAGCAGTAATTACTGTAATAATCCGCAGATCGAAGGACCATGAAAATTGGAGGAGGCAAATTTCGCAAATTAGCAAATAAGGAAAAATACAAAAGAAGAACTTTGGCTCGAAAATTGATGTAGACCACGTACCTTGGCGATGATGAGTCGGGGGCCCCCTGGATGCGTGATGGCGAATTTCTGAAGAAAATCTCGAGGACTTGGTGATCGAAATTTCCGAGCCAACGTATTTGAAAGTAAACAGTTTAGCAAACGAAAAATTAAGTGATAAATCGCACAATTTGCGAACTCGCTAACTGGAGAGAACTTGTTTTGGGAAGCGGGGAGACGAGGAGCGGTCAACACGGATGTCTTTCTAGTACTGGTCAAATGATAAGTCGTTACCTTTTATCAGAACGTAATCTATTCCCGATTAGACACGTTCGCCCCATCTATCGGTGGCTTCGTGTATCATAATCAAACGTCGCGATTTAAAGAGTTCCTCCAATCAGCCTAGGGCTTTTTTTCTTTTCCTTTTCACCAAGTTTAGTGAAAGTGTTCATTAACATTTTATTTTCGCCACCTGAGTTTTGCTTCTTTGTCAACAGGCAGGTTTGAGCATAATTTAATTTTCTTTTTCAGCATTGTGCCTTTTCATTTCCATTTTAGGTTAATTTCCCTTTTTCTCAGAGGTTCTGATTTTTCCTTCATTTATTTCCACTACGCATTTGCCTTTTGCCTTTTTACAACAAGTACAGTTTATTTTTCCCTTATTTGTCTATTTTTATTTTCATACCTATTTATTTTCCTTGTTGCTAAGGTTATTAGGCAATATTTTTCTGGATTCATATCCAGTGGTAGCAGAACTCTGTTAGGACAGTGGGTATTCATTTCTTCAAAATTGGTCACCCATTGTCACACAGTATAGATCCCTGGTAGTTTTCTTACTGGAAAAACACTGCCGCGTTATCCCTTCAGTGTTCGAGTGGCCTCCACCCACTTTAGTGCTCGCGTCGGATCATTGGTAATCCACAATGAAAACTATTGAATAATAAATTAATAAAGGAGTAAAATAATGAAACAAACCCATTTCAAGCAACTGGAACCGACAAGCTTTAATAAAAAAATACAAAACTTCACATACGTATCTCAATCCCAATGTTAGAAATAGACTAGTTAGCTTTCGAATTAGGTCGCCCTAGACGGAAGCCTAACGGCGATCACCGTAAGCAACCAGTCGTCTCTCTGGTGACGTGGTAAAATATTTCGCGAATAACCATGTGCTTTAATGTACGGTATTTCTTCATAACGACAACTGGTGAGTATTTGGATTTTTCAGTTGAATTCTACAAAAACCCCATGTCCTGCGCATGCGTTTTGACGAGTGTACAGATTACATTCCTGAGGCCAACAGATTATGTAGGGAAGTGAATCAGATTTTTATCCATGAATGGGATGAAGATTAGTTATTTCTTCAATTTCTGAATAAATCTCTTCAAGGAATAACTATTTATCTTCACCCCATTATAAACATATTGTGTAATGTGCCCTGCAAACATTGAGGAACTGCAGGAACTTTATAAGAACTACAATTGCGGTTGAACTGCAGATATTCAACAAATTTATGTTTAGATCTAACGGTATAATTGAAATTCGAGGCTGTTGGCAGGCATTCAGTGTCCTATTGGGCTTTAGGGGGTGCACACCAATGAATCTCGTATTGCATATACAGAAAACACTCTCATTGCCACGTTAACCCAGAAAGCAGTAGCACATGTATAGTCGTTTTGACCCGTGAGGAGGTGTGTGAAATGAATGGGTTAGGAAGGGTTGAGTGTGTTGCTGATCTCTGGAGGTAAATTTGTGTTGCTTCCTTTGTACTCATCCACCATCACCTGACCTGTGTGGCCTCTGGGGAAGGGTCCCGTCCCCAAAGGCTCCGACAGGATACGGGGGCTGAGTGACGGATATATCCGTCAAACGTATATATATGTACGGATATACGCTCAAACACCGGTAAGCAACGGGTGTGAAAGGGGCACTGCGGACGGGCTGATTGGAGATGTCCCTTGCCGTTTGACTGCCCATCAGAATCACCCCAAGCCTCGTCATCGCGACATCCATCGTAGTGTCCAGGGCCGTTACAGTCATATCTAACAGGAATTCACATCAGAGTGTCGGGTACGCCTTTGATTTTTTTTCCGTCAACAAAAATAGCAGGTACCACAACGATAATTAAGTAGACATGCTACCCTTGAACACGCTCCACGTTGCCTAACCGGCAAGCTCTGATATCAATTTTGTAAGGTTTATTCGGGCCTCTTTTTCTAAATTTATTTCACAGTGAAGTACATCTTGAGACTCAGTAAAGCTGGAAAGCTGAAGTTCTAAATCAAGGGTGGATTTTCCACCAAAATCTCTTCCAATTCTTTCATCTGAACATGCGAAAACATAATGTTCTCGACATTTGCCGACGTAATAACGGCATAGTGGTCGAAACAACTAACAGTCTGAATGTAGCTGATCCTATGCAAATTGCAAACTTTTGCTGAAGATCCAACAAATTAGGCTTCGAATATACACGAGACCGGCAAAAATAACAATTTGCTGCTTCTTCAGTGGTTTGTATTTAGTAATACAAGTTGTACCAACTGTAACAGTAGTTATGCACGAGTAATTTACCAGTGATATCCTAATAATATTATATTATAATAATTATATTATAAAAACCTCTTCAAATAAGTTGCCAGCGATGTAAGTTGCTCAACTCATATTTCATTGAAATGAAATGAACTGAAAAAAGAATTTATTCAGTTTATGACATGGTAAGACACATAGTATGACATGAAATAATCGACTAAAGTTCAGAAAGGAAGTTACCGGAAATAACGTAGGTACATTAAGGATACTACGAGAGGGTAATCTGTTCGTCGTACAGTCAGCCTTACCTTTCCACCCGTGCCTGCTGGGTTGCTTAAAAAGGGGCATCTCATTTGACGTGAAACGTCTGATTGCCCAGCTAAGACTGAGGAAGGAGACTAGCCTCCGGATTTACCATAAAGGAAAGTGGAAAGTCTACTCAGATTCCGCTTGTATTCCGTGTAACACTCTGGAGCTCGAAAAATTAACCACATTTTTTGTAGCTGCCCTCATTTGGAAAATGATAGAGTTCGTTTCTTTGGTTCAACCAGGGTAGGTGAGGAACATGTAGAAAACTGCTTATTGTGCTGTACAAATAAGGACCTTGTCTTTAGACTGTATAATTTTACGATGAGCTACGAGCTCGTATTTAAACCGCAGGAAGTTTTTGGAAGAGTTGCAGGTGGACATAGGGTTACTGCATTAATAATCCACTTTGGAAGTTTAGATTTATTCTTGAAGTAGTTTAATTTCACCTGTTTGTATACTCGTGCTTTTGTGGTAAAATATTGTTGCTCACTGTGTACACAACCATGTCTGCGAACCAGTTTTTTGTAAGGGTCGGTGCTACCCATAACAGCAAATACAACTATATTGATTGATTGAACAACCCGAGGAATGACAATTTAACATAGGGGGTATGCAAAATCCTCAATTCTAAGCTGTAATACATATGCCGCGAGGTGGTGTGCGTAATACATTGTGGTGTGCGGGGCCGGGATTAACGCTTGTATTGGCCACTGCGCAGGTAAACCATTTTTGAGGGTGCTCATGGTAAAACATTAAGGCTGTTTTGGTGTATAATTGGCTTATGGAAAAAACGGGAAGACTTAGGAGAAACCACAGAACTTTTAGATATTACCTAACAGTCGATCGCCCCACTCTAATATTTACACTTATTATATGGAGATTATGTAGTGTATATGAGGCTGCGAAGAATCGCGAGGTCATTTTATACGTCAAAGTTAGGTAGTGATAATCGTCAACTGCAGAGAAACTCCCCACGTTCCGAAAAATAAAGTTTCCGATACAACAACGCTACAGTAAAGGGCAGGAGTGGAAGTAGGTTAGAGGGAAAGTACATGTAGAATATTTAAACCGGCCTTTTCTCCTTCCCTGAGCCGAAGGTTACACGATAAGGGAGGACTGCTTTTCCGAGAAAACGGAGGAGAAAAGTTCGGAGGATTGTTGTGGAAGCCGAGTCCTTCCAACGGACCTTCAGGCCTTCAAGGGACAGGACGTGACTGATGTGGGAGTCACGCATGATGAACGGGCGGTCGGCGTTTCAGGCTCCTCTCGTAAAGCGCAGACAGGGTTTATGACCGGAGTGCAAACACGCTACTCGTTCGACGTTTTGAGTATCCTCGAGACTCCTTCAAAAACTCGTATTTATGCACTTATACCTCTGTCTCATATAATCCACGTTGTCGGCTTTCGAAATCTACCATGTCTAAATGTCTATACATTTACATTCGCACCGCCCCTCCAACGAATATTCGTCCAAACGCTAACGACGAGTCTCTTTTCAGTTGTGATTTGTTATTAGAATACGCGGGATACTCGCTAACACTAGTCGTTCGAATCGTACTTATTCCTTGTGGGTCAGAAGCGGTTTGAAATGAAGAAGAAGAAAAATACATTAATGGAAAATTGCCAAAAAACATGAACAGGATTTAGCAAAGTTGCCACCCACGACTACCCGCGTAATCCTTCAGTTTTCACAGCTCACTTTGCGGATGACCAAGCCGTCCTGGTACGACAGGCCACCGGAGAGAGTGCCCATGAGATACTACAAGAATGCTCAGCTGCACTTTGCTAATGGACTCTGAAATGGAAATTACTAATGAACGCCTCTAAGACAACCATTGTATGTTTCACATGAATGTTCACTTGAATGTTTCGATTCCTCCCTTGGCGAACAGGTGACCAGAGAAGATAGCGTTATCTTGGGGTCACTCTGTTCTGCAGACTCTGTTGGAGATCGCAGTTAAGTACAATCGTTGGCAACATTCGTTAAAAAATACCAAAGTTGAAATACCTGCTAACTAGCGATGTCATTCCCCTCCGCATCAAGCGCCTCCTATACCTCACCTTACTTCGCCCAATCTGCCAGTATGCCAGTATGGTGTTCTGCATCCAATACGCAAATTGAAAGGCTGCAAGCGCTCCAAAGCTGAATTTTACGCCGGCTGTCGAATGCCCCCTGGTTTGTACGGAACTCAACCCTACATTCGGATTTGAACATACAAATTGTCAGCGACTTCTTGTCCAAAGCCTACAATGATATTGCCAACCGCATGCACAACCATCGCAACCAACTAGTCGCTACGATCACTGAAGAAATTCGAGTACCAAGAAACTAACGCAGGCACGGTTTAATACAACCTGGGTTTATGGCTCTCCTGAAGAACTCTGGAGAATGAGGTGAGTGGAGTTGCCACTTAAGTAACTATATGGAGCTGCTGATGTCCGCTCGTTTTAGAGGTGTTTTGATTTCCGTACAAAAAAATAGTATCTCACGCACAACGCTATTTACGAAGTGAAATTGTGAAATTATACTTCAATGATGAGTCTCATTGAGCGTTAATTGGTTTGCTTCCATCTGAGTGGTTACCGCTCCCTGCTCAACAGAAAAGTGCCAGAAGCTCTACGTATTGCTCCTCAATTATTGTATCCCTCACATAAACTCAGCACAAATCAGCATCAAATTCACGGTGTGCCATGCAATCTTATTTCGATTCTCCCGTTCAGGATGCAGATCAATTCTCTGAAAGCACTCGTTATATTCTACCGCCTCGTCGATCCATCTTCCGGTTATAAGACTTACGGGTCTTCCTGCCCAGTACCTGGAACTTTGGAGGTTCATCCAACATTCTACTGGATTTTAGGCTCCAGTTATCTTATTATTGAGAGCTGCCTTCCACTGAATCCCAACCTATCTAATGCCTTAATTTTCCTTGAAAAAGTTACAGATTATCATGTTCTTAGATGTAGAATTTACTACTAGTAGTAAGTCTTGTCAATTACAATTTGTGTTTATATTTTCTTGAGGCAAGTGGATGGTAACCTACATTCTCTTAAAATTTGAGTCATCGCTGGTAGTATTGAAACAAACTTTGAAGAGGTCTCTCTTGGCCGAAAAAAGGAATTAGGTACACAGAAACCTAAGAGGCTTATCTCTCCAGAGTTTACTTTCCGAAAAAGATAAGCCTATCGTTTAAAACTCTTTTCTCGACCCTCTTTTTGTAGTCATCTCGACTGATAACTATCTGACTTTGAGATGGACGAAGTGGGGGGAAGGAGGGACTGAAGAAAGAATAAAATGGAATATTAAAAGAACCAACGGAAATGCATGGGGAGGAGGAGAGGTTCTTGAAAAGTGCTCTTGAGCTATGTGAACCCATCAGTGAGGCCCTTTGTTGTGGAACCGCAGTAATGACCTTTTCGAGATAATGCTTCTCTTATATAGTAAAACTGATTGAAGTTTGAGGTTTGAGAACATGGCACTGGAGGGTAGCTGGAGTTGCTCTTATATCTTGAGAGCTGTGCTGCAACGTTCGGCTCATTTCAGTTTTTTAGCCCCAAGTAACTTTTCGATACTCCATCATCGTTTCAATGCTCGCCCTGGAGATATATCGCACCCGTCGTGGAATACTGTAACATCTCAAAAAACCAATATTTTGGGAATCTGGTCTTGAAGGTTTTAATTTAATGCATGTGGTACTCTAGTCAGTGGATATAATATATCCGATCAATATAATAATGCCGTAACGACTGGAGTACCACATACATCAAATTAAAACCTTCAAGACCAGATTCCCAAAATATTGGTTTTTGAGATGTTACAGTATTCCACGACGGGAATATATTATATCGTTATTGCATTAGGTACATCGATATATCGATGCTGGGTGTGTTGGATGTTTTGTCTTGATCAAGGAAAACTGAACATTCTGAGCTCACAAGGTGTCGTTAGATTGGTGTTTTTCCCATTGTATCACCGTGCACACGTAACTAATTGAAACCTCCTCCAGCTCTTCAGATGAAGACGTGATTGCCCTCTTTCTGTCGGCAAGGCCTATCAGTTTCATGGATTATGAGATTTTCGCTAGATGATCAGAGCAGGGGGGAAAAATCTTACCAGATTTTGGTAAACACACAAATTTGTATGCGTAAGTAAATGATGAAGTAAATATTTATATGCGTAAGTTAATTATAAATAAGTACAAAAAAAAAATGTGTGAAAATTTAGTGGCTATTAACGTTTTGTGAAAAATGGAAGTAAGCAGATGATGGAATTTGGTAGTAATTCTATTGTGATTTGAATACTTGTTGTACTCGTGGTCTGAATGTTTACAGCTTTGTAAAGTGTTAAATGAGCTAAATTTCGAAAAAGACCGTCGAAACAAATCAACTATTATCCAGGATACGATATGTTAAGGATGGATGAGTCTGAGGTATGGTAACGTGGTAGGTATTAAAATTGTTATGAATGCAAAATGGCGGACATCCAACAGCTCATTACTTATACGAAGTTAGTCCTTGTTGTTACAATCTTTTTTCTGTCTCGCAAGCCTGTTATCGCCTAACCAGCTGGTGCTATTTACGAAGTTTAGCGTAGCTGATTTTAGCACGAAGAGCCTCATCGTTCCCACAGATTACGTTGTTTTCGATTCTAAACTGGAAAATGGAATAATCGAATCAATTGCTTGCGGCAGAATGATTGATGACATTTCAAGGCTATGATCTCAATAATCTTGTAGGAGGGAAGTTGGGAGAGGCATATTGGTGGGGCATATTACCACTCAGCGAAGGCGAGCGAACAGGCAACAACATGTTCCCCAATCCGGCCCCCAGGGCCGTCGCGCGTACACCGGAGGGTTAAACACGTTTAACATACCTAGTTGGAGAAACCATGAATACCATAATTCTGAACGTCCAATAGGCTCAAAGGATTTTACTGAATTCTATTCAAAAAAGCTTTGCCGTATAAAGAATTCTGAATAAATCCATTGGATTTTCTCAATATAGTTAACGTTATGAAGGTATTTTCCAGCCAAATATGATCGGAATCCAATTGAAATGATATTGATCAGTGTTTCATCATCCCACACCGTCCCACTTCTGCGTTTCATCTACACGAAGGTCTGCTGTTTTGCCTAATATGGTCCACGGAGTTTAAGAGGAACCCCTTTAACGATGTTTCATGTCGTTGATAATTCCTGGAGATAGGATTAACTCTTGGAAACGAGTATTTATTTGGCCGTTTGTCGAAACCGTTGATATCAAAACTCATTGTTTACGCTGCCCGTCATTTTGCGGATCGGTGCTTACCGGATCCGCTTGGAGTTTCCACACCGTCAGTCTCTCCACTTTGACCTCTGAAGTTGAAAGTTGGTAAATGCTAAAATATCATTTTAAGGTTTAAAAAAAAGATTAAAAACGTTTTATGGAGGGCGATCGCTTTTCTCTTCCACGTACGTGAATGGCAAAGGGAAACGTGTTCAACTCGACGGGCCGTCGTGTTTTATGAGCTGAGGGATCGTACCCACTCACCCGCTTACGCTCGCTAATTCGTTGTGACATCGTAACAACCTGAATAGTCAACAATGTCTTCACCACAGGGTTTGGTCCTACCATCTGAATACGGGTGAATTTTCAGTCTTTCATTTCAGTATCATACGAGTAACTTCAGAGTATAATATCTGCCCATCTGCACCAACCCCTCTACAACCATAATTTCGGGCACGGAAGCCGATTGGACGCCGTCATTAGACTGTTTTGTCTAAAATTCGTTCATCTAAAAGGTTTGTTCCGAACGAATGAATATCGCGTTACCAGGAAAACCCAATAACAGTACCGGATCTGCTAAACCGTCGGTGAACGCTTGGATGCTTGGATTAAAATTCAGGAAAAATGGGCGCCTCTCCTCAATAATAAAAGCAGAGATAATTACCGTTCCCAGTAGAGGGGATACTGGGAATGTGGGTCCAGATATATGAATGAGTCGAAAATTGAGGTAAAAAAGAACTAGGTATATTACAAAAAAATAAACCAAAATCCACAGACATGCAGCATGTCTACAAGAGCGAATTTTCATTTTGTGTTTTCACCTAGTTATCATTTGAGAATTACCTTTATAGAGATTCATAGTCGCGATAAATATCCCCAAGATTGGTGGGAATAATAATAATTATTGATGAGGGACTCCCAAGGACTCAGATCGAAGTAATGTGGTAAAGGCTCAGATCGTGAAAGTTAGCGTTGAGTCCAATATTCTTGAGGTGCGGTCTTCTCCAGATATCTCTGTGATCCAAATGCCACCAATGGATCTCAAAGATTTCCTCCCCAGCCTATGGGGAAAAAATGTAGAATGTAGATGCATTTTCAACTGCGATGCAAACAATGCGTTTTTTAAAAATCCAGTTACTACAATAGCTCTGACACATTTTGAAGCTCGTTGTTCGATCATTTATGTAGAGAGGGGGAGTCGGAAAAAGATCTTGTCGGTGTTGATATGTATGAAATCAAATAGATTCAAACAAAATATCAGCTCGATTCGGATTGTGGCGGGAACAATGTTTCTTTTCCCTTCTTACTACACATAGTGATGAGGAGTGTCAACTGTTCCTCATAATTCATTCGTCAGTGGGGCTCGATGGAGGGAGAATAAGTTCCGAGACCGGTACGGTCACATATTTCCATAGGTTTACGAGACATATTGCTACCTATCCATTCTGATAACCCCTCCGTCCCGCCCGTGGCCCTCATTTCCTCATACGCTCCACCGGTATATTATTACCATCCAGTGCTACTGCTCCCCCTCTATGTTTTATTTATGGCCACTCCATATTCCCCGGCACCGTTCCATAACTGCTTGTCGTCGTCAAATTTCCGGATAACGCATGAGAAAACCAAAAGCATGAGAATATTTATATAAGATTCGGTAAAAGATACAACAAGAGACTGAAACAACGCTAAAATTATATGATACCAGTGATATAAATGATAATTTCATTCAAGAGCAGAAATGTGTTTCATGGAAAGAGTAGCAAAACATTTTACCCGTTAGTTTTGTATGAGAATCACATTCAAAACCATAACCATAACCATCAATTTTGGCGTAAGTCGGCTATTAGGTGCGAGTAGTCGTAGGCTGAAGAGGAGACAGCTGAGGGACAACAACTCAGATGCAACATTCCCATAAACACACACATCAAGACACAATCCAAGCAACATACAACTGACACAAACACCACTCCCTCCCCACATTAGCCTACCAGGCAATATTGTGAATAAATTGACTGATTGATTGGTTTACCCAGAACAATTGAGGGGGAAAATTTCATGTTTGAACTGTTTTTCTAAAATTACGGTCGAAATCGTGATCGGGCATTCATCGGGCAATTTTTGATTTTTTTGGCACCGACTCAAGGAACTGCTAAGAAGATCAAAAGATCAAGCGTATTAAAAGAAAATTGATTTCGCAAATTGATTGAAGCGCAACCGGGTCAAGAATTTAATGCAATAGAGCTCCATTTTATACCATTTGTTGCCCTTTTTCGGTTCATTCACAGAGGAACCTGACGTGATGATGCAAATCGGACCTCACCTTCGTTTTCAGTGCGTCTAACACTTTGGATCTTACCTAGTCTGATGACTGGTGCAAGCTGAAAACAAGCTCTACTTTTACAATATTAGGTACTATTACTTTTACCTAATTTATCATTATGGAAGTCCTTACATATCTGTAATGGAGGATTTATTACAATTAATAAATGAATGGCAAGAATATTAATATATTCAAGTGGGAGCGATATTTTCATTTTTGTGAATCCTGAAGTTTACTTGAAAAACGGCTTAAGTGGGATTTCAAGTTCATTATCACGCAGTCGTACTGCTATAAGATTATTATGTGTGTATTTTAGGGTATTTTTGTTTTAAACCCCCCGTAATAGTAGGTTCATTTATGCTCGTTTGAGGGACAGTTTTATGGAAAATGATCAAGTGTAGAGTGGCAAACAGAAGCGAGATAACAAAAAAAGTACTTGTTTATAAAAAAACCTTTGTCGGTCCACCATTATGGTATACGTATCTAGCGAGGATCAAAGTATTTTCTTACAACTTTCTACATGTTGGGCGGCTGTCGGGTGAAATGGGTTTATATATGGGGCGCTAATGGAAAGCCTTTCAAGTCCACATCAAACGTGAAATTTCTCGCTACACATACAACTGATCGACGCGAACCATCTCCACCCACTCGAAGTGCCGTTCCCGGTTCCATCAGTATTTAGTGATATTCATGAGTTGTTTAGATAATTTCGATATTTTTGTAGATACTTAGGTATTTATTGTAAGTTCGGAATGATTGGATGAATTTCGAAAGATAAGATGTAAAATCGGATCAAAAGATTCTCTTTCACGCCAAGAGCGAAGATCATGAAACAAAATTGAAGACAAGACTCGCCAAAGGGTTTTAAAAACCTTTGAAGGGGGTGAAACCGTTTTGCGCAAAAATATTGTATAGGTGACTGTGCAGAATAAGAAAGTTGTGTCTAACTATCGGTTGTGATGGTTTCACCCCTAAACGGAATCACTTTAACATTTGCCTGGTTGAATCGAATCGATCGCCGAATCTCGCCGAGCGAAGGCTTACGAGATTAACTTTCTTTCGATTCAACTGCCTTTTTAACCTCCATTGACCAGTGTAAACAACGCTTTACTACCAATAGACGGTAGTAAAAGTCTCAGGGTCGTATAACAGTGCCTCATGCGTATTGGATTTACGGTACGTAATATCTTCGTTCGCGGTGGTTTTTGACTGGTTTCAAACCGTCAGATCCATCACTCAGCGTTCAACGGTGGTTCATCATAGACTGGATTTGGAGTCGATTAATGAGCCATCAAACTATGGTCCATTTTTCGGTCTGTAGAAACTATTGGAACTACCTGTCAACTGCGTGAAAGGTTTTAGCTACTTTACGCACTTGTGGTTCGTGTAAACAGGTAATTCTTAATGCGACCACTGTCACCTGCAATCATGTCAACGAATCAATCAACAGTCATCATTTCAACCTCCGAGTCCATTTCTATTGTGCCCTCGGAATCCCATCGACTGGCTAATCAGCTCGCTTCTAGGTTGAGCGTTAGTGCTCTCAATGTTGAAGTCAATAAACACTACAGACGGTATCGGCTCGACCAATTGAGAAAATGTGACAGCAACCAATGAAGACGTCTTTGTGATGGATCCACAAGTGTGTTTCTTAAGTTCCATATGTGAAGATAGTAGCATCAAATAACGTATCTAGCAAAATAATTAAGCCAGCCTACAGTGTATACTATGCTAAATGCCACTGTAGGCTGGCTTAATTATCCACGTGCATTTCCAGCTTGTACACCTCCACGGCCGGCTCACAGAACTGTACTAAATGAGGGGCGGCCAGCCCCGCCCCAACCCCTGGCTTTTCCCCAACAGAACTATCTCACAAGGGTAACACTTATAAAATAAATAAAATGACCCAGTGCTATTTGAAAGAAACTTTTAGATAGATTCGTCCAGTTACCCAGGATGTGGACCCGTCTAAGTTACCCAGGAAGTGGCCACAATTAGCCTAAATTTCAGTGTATTGTTCCTAACATTTTCTTGGATTGAGATAATGGGTTAAATCTTTCAAATGGCAGTGATTCGTGTTATGCAGAAGGTCCGGGCAAAATCTCAAGTCTCAAATCTCAAAAAAAAAAAAAAAAAAAAAACTGCCATGCAGCAGAGCTATAAGAGCGAATTTTCGATGAAATAACTGGTTTTATGAAAATTGTCTTCATTGAAGAACATGATGTCCATGAAGAACATTTCAAGTATCGATCATGTTTCTTCATATTCAATGTGCTCCAGTTTGAGAACGGAATGAGATATCGCAATCCCGACCTGTAAAATGAGGTGTCAAATGTCAAACTGTTTCATTTTGGGAAGTTATGGGTTAATTAACCCCGTTCAACACCCCAAAACAGTCCTTAGCTTTTAGCTTTTTTTGACGCTGAACACGACGGTGAAGTCAGAATTGCGATATCTCATTCCGTTATAAGATCAGAGTAGACTAAACCTGAAGAACATCTCAAGTATCAACCACGTTTCTTCATCATCAAAGTGCTCCAGTTTGAGAACGGAATATGATATCGGAATTCTAATTTCACCATCGAGTTCAGCGTAATAAAACCTTTAAAATGTAGCGTCACTTTTCATAATGCATCATTCCGGGAATTTAAGGGTAAAACCCCAAAACGTTTCAGAAATTTTGGACCGAGAACAATAGCTACATCCCGCTAAAAGTTCACAAAATTGATCAGTATAATATATGATTTCAAACCCAATGTCAATAGGGGAACATTTCAACATATTAAATTTCTTGTTAAGAGCAGCTATAGGTATCCATCGAAATTGAGGTTTTGTTGTCAACTCGGCATTTTGTACCAACGCCCATAGGTAGGAATTTGATCATTCGTGGCAACGAAATTGTAGTAAAATTATGGTAGTAGATCATATTTATTTAGTGGAAGGGACGGTCGGTAGTTTCGAATGAGATACACATACTTATGCGGTGATAATTGGCCTCTATCTGGACGTACGAGTGATGGCGACTGGGTGCGTAAATTGCCGAGTTCCGATGGTGAGCGGGAATTTACGTGTGAGTGAATATGAGTGGGATGAAGGGAGGAGGATTATACAGCATATTGTTAAACCACCGCCAAGCTTATAATGAGGTAAACGGCGACCAATAAATGCGAAACCCGAAACGGTGGCCCCGTAGGCGAAGGGCAGCAAATGGGGAGGTCCGGCAAGTGTGACGTAGGTGGTAATAATTGTGAAGGCCGAGCAGGGGAGATAAGGTCAAGGGAGTGATGTATGGGAAGGGAGAGATGTATGGGAAGGGTGTGGGTTAGGGGGGTCGTCGCTTGTTAAAATATCATTACCAGATTAGATCTCCCCCCACCACACCTCCCATCAACCCTCATGTTTGATTTATGTCGACAAATATCAAATGGCGCGATGGTGCGGGGCTCTGAAGTGTTTTTGCCTTTAGTGCCCTCTACACGCTCTGACGCGCCTATTCTTCGTTTTCCCGCTATTTTAAATTATGGAAAAGGTCGAAAAAAGTCACTTCAAATCCCCATATCAAGAAAATTACAATAGCATAACGATGTATAAGATCATAGATCATCAACAAACTCGCTTTTTCATTTGACATTTACAAATCAGGCAACTCGTCTCTATCTGATGGCTGTCTGAACTAAACGTTACTACTTATCTTCACGTATTTATTAGGGTATTGCATGTTTGTAAATGGGAAACCATCCCTAATCTAGATATTTCCATCCATCCACTACAAGTGATTTCCGTAACGCGACATCATCCCTGGCCTTTTTCAGTGGGTACGTCTATTGGACATATTATGGACAATATGTTGGTGTGATTTTTGAAGTTGCCGAGTGATTTATTTTGTTCGAGTCAATCGTTATTACAATATACATTACTGCCTCTGGCAAATGTTTTCCCTATTGTTGGTTAAATAAATAAAAAATGTATAAAAAACGAGTGCGAAATCCGAAGGGAGAATCAGCGATTGGGTGTGAGATGCTCCGTATAAGTCATCTACACGGGGAAAAGCAGCAGTTGAAAAAATTTTTCAACTTGTTATTTAATCACAGATGATGATAAAGATATCTTTTACTTTGACGGTTCCCCAGTTTTTGATATAACCACTTTAGGTAGACACTCCAAGGAGCGTTTACTATGCTCCTCAGAACCTTATTCTGAAACGTTTGTATAATTTTGATATTCGTCTCAGCTGTGCAACCCTACAGCTGGATGCCATAGTTCCAAATGGGCCTTAGCACATGTCTTGTACAGAAGCACTTTATTATGGATATTGGGTTGTGAACATCGTCCCATAAGCCAGTACAGTTTTGCTGAACTTGATGGATTTTTTCTTTACCTGCTCTTTCCACTTTAACTTGGCATCTAATTTCATGTTTAGGTATTTAGCTGAATTTGCATATGGTATGGTATTCCGATTCAGTACCAGAGAGATTGGTAATATCTTTCTATAAAAGATGCCAGTTGTGAAGTTGTGAAGTTGACATTGTTGACAGTGTTATAGTTGTGAAGTTGACATGTGTTGATTCTGTTTCATTGAGTTTCATCCGCCACGTCTTCGTTCATTTTATTGACAATGAAAAAACTGAAAAGGTCCCGAAGATTAGCAAAGAGTTGGTTTGTGACTTTGTTTATTGGAATAGACCACAGAAATGTTGCAAGTACACTATACACTCTGTCGTATTGTTATCCTTCGCCACGAGCAATCTAGATTATCATTTGTACAGTAGCATGCACCGGCGTCCTTTGATAATAAGGAAAATGGGAATTCACGGTGGAGATGCAATACATTTCGATGAATCAACTGTGCCGGATGCAGTCGAGGAATCCCGACCTCCATGCAGCTGTTCCCCTCGTCATTTCCAGGACTCGTAGGACTCACCGCACGACCCAGTTCCATTCGCCTCCCAGTTCCGCTGGAACGGTTACGAAATAGCTATTGTACCGTGTCCTTTTCCCCACCACCACACCCTCGCCGCCGCTACCCACTCGTAAGCCGTCCTTTTCCGCAGTATTATAATTAATATGACTGGAAAGCGCTATCTCTCCTCACCACACACTCCGGGAAGCCGAACCGCGAAAGCCTAAATGCGCTCAGATCGATGCCCCATTCCAAACCTCTACGCAGCCTCCTGAGCTCCTCTCTCGGGCCGAATGACCTTAATTCAGGCCCCCTTTCTCTCCTCTCGCCCTACCTACGATTCCAATCGTCTCAAACCCAAATAAATGTCCGCTCCCGAAGCCTCCCTTTAATTGTAACCAATTTCCGGCTCTGAGCGACTGAAACTCAACGATACGGCTGTGGAGAGAACCACCACCCAATAATACTCTCCTCGTAAATTACATCTAATGATTTTGAAATCTGGGATCATTGCAGTCGTAACTATTGTACAGGTTGAAAAGGGAAGAGGGATAAAAAATCTATCATTATTATTAATTTATTATTTGCAATGATCAATCATCGGTGAGCCATCACATGAAATACTCGTACCTATGACCGATTTTTGCATTACTATAAACAAATTAATGAGCGTAATGAATGTTTCATCAATACACACAAGCTATTTTGACATGGACATATTAGGTATGTCTTATTCCAAAATTCGAGTGATACTCGTGGTGTGGAAGCTGCGCATTCCATACCGGGATTACAGTACTCGGTCGACAGCTGCACAATGTAATATCGAGTCACTTGCCACCCGTCGTCATATTGCCGACAATAATATTTTTTTCTTTGGGCGATTCCAATGGTTCATTATTGAAGATAATAAACCAACATATTATTATGAAGAAAAAATTATTAAGAAAAAAATGTTTTAACCCCTCCCCCCTCCTCAAAATTAGTTGGTTTACGTTTCAAGATACGTAGATTCAGAAAATCGAATAAAAAAAAAATCCGTCCGTCCGCCGTACGCCGCACTTTGCCCAGTTAGCGTTGAGCTAAAATTACGAAATTTTTGTTACGGGTTTGGACCAACCCCACAATGGTCCTCGAAAGTTTTCATAACCCTAGGTCAAGGGGAAGGGGTTCAAAACGAATTTTGAAATTTTGAAAGTTTCATATCTCGAAAAATTCCCATCAAACGGTATGTTTTCTATTTCATATTTAGATAGAGTTTATTCATTAGAATTTTTTAAGACCATCCACAGCTTTGTACGACCAGCCGTTCGTTCACAATGACGGCTCAAAGGTTGAGCCTGTCAACACGATCGTGAATCAAACGGTTGAAATACAGGTCAATTTTCATACTAACGAGCGGTTTGGATCATCATATGGTTTTAGTGATGTCGAGTTTTTTGTTCTGAGGTACGTTTCGTGCTACGGAAATGAAGGTAATTTCGAATGTTCGTTGGTAGGTACTTCTTTTATAGAAAAATGATTACCGACGTAGTACTAAAAACCCCAGAATTATATCGTAGGTATTAATTAATCATAATTAATAATAATTCATTATTAATAATAAATACCAATTATTAATACCTAACAATAAATTATAATAATTTTCACTAGTTACTTACTTGATAAAATTATTAATAATTAGTGATAATTCATAATAATAATTAATCTAACATTTAGGATCTAGACATTTAGACCTAGTGATCTAGACAGAAGGGTGATCTGTACAAAGAAGATAATTAACCGTTGTGTCAAGAATTTGCAGAGTTTTTAATTCTTCGTTTTATGATAGTGTAGAAGTCACTTGCAGGAATGTTCACTTGTTCTGTAACCGGTTGGTTGGCAGCACTCTTTGCTAGGGCGTCAGCTATTTCATTTCCTTGAATACCAGAATGTCCTCGGATACAAAGGAATACTATCTTGATGTTCGCCGTTATCGTCTGCCATAATGTCTTTATGAGTTGTCCGGCGAGAGGGTCATCCATACGATTCATATTGGTTGCAGCAACTTTCTTTACACAACTCATAGAGTCAGTGAGAAGTATCCAGGTCGGGGTATTGCAGAGCGTGTTTGGTGCAGTTAGAATGTCGTCGGTCCCGTGCAAGAGTGAGCTATCTCGAAAAACGTAACTTTTCAGGAGAGCTGTTCAAAGTTTTTGCTTCTCAGTTTTCTCGATATTTCCTAACTGCATTGCCTAATTTAGCTGAAATTTTCAAAAAATCATCTTATAGGACTCTCCTATCGATTCCCAGAGGTTTTTTTCCCCTTGATACTACGACTCAACGTGTATCTGACCAATTTATGGACAAAAACCAAGATAATCCTCTTTTGCAAGAAATTAGTTCAGGGATTTCAAAGATAATGCAAGGCACTATTTGAACATAAACTCGTAACAAAACTATATTTTTACAAAATAACTTCAACCAGAGGACGAGGACGATCTTGAAGAGGAAGATGAGCTTGTTGACGCTGACCGTCGCGTGGATGTCAGCTGGAGACGACTACCATGAGCTGAGACTTCTGCAATTAAATTTATTTTTTAGAATAACACTACACAAGAAGTTTTCATCAACAGCAAACTATGAGAGCAACGTGTTGCCTTGGATGCCTGGTTAATTCTTGGTAAATACCTAGTTGAAATTTGCAGTTACCTTGGAATGAGAAATGGTGAGCAGTACCATCTGTGTGGGGAGGAGGTGTAGAAATCGATTCATCAGCATCTTGGACGTTAGAAGGTACTGAAAATGAAAACCGCAAACAAGTATCATTACCATACCACACCTAGAAAATACACTTAAAATAGTTGGTAACGTTTTCTAAAATATGAAACTTGCATCTACCTGGAGATGATGCATCATTATCACCATCTTGGTCATTTGTTGTGAGATGGGAGTTGAAAAAGTCTATTGAAGATTGATCACCATCCTGAACTTTTGGAGCATCTGAAAGGTGAGAACAGGCCGGTGAAATCATTTTACTATACATAAGAATAGTTAGTTTGGTTTTTAAAAAGACATTTGGATCTACCTGGAGTGTGAGGAATATCCATTTGAGGTTCTGACCCTTCCTGAATGTTGTAACCAGAAAAGAACGGTAGTGGGAAGTTAGGATTGGATAAGGAAGACTGGCTGCTGTCCTGCACGTTGGCGGCATCTAGAAGTTAGAAAAAAGGTACCTAAGTGAAAAAATACTCGTACCTACCTACCAATGACAAAAGCAATGTTCATCTTTCCAAAAGACATTTTGGATCTACCCAGAAAAGCAGTACCTACCTTCTTTTTGGCCATTGGTTGCGAGAGGAGGGATTGAATTAATCTCAGTTCCACGTCGATCACCACCCTCAAACTTCTTGGCACTGTCTGAAAATGAGAAATGAGCAGAATGTAAAATTCTTCTCAACGAGCTGTGCTGGCGATGTTCTGAAGAATACATTAACTTGATGGATCTACCTTGAGAGGAAACAGCAACTTCTTGGTGGTTTGTGTTGAGGGTAGGGGCATAAGGGGACTCAGTAGCTTTCTTCAAACTCGTCCGAGATCCTGAGGCTGCATTAAACTCGGTCTTTGCTGCGATTGCCAATTCAACCAGCTTCCGACCCCTGGTCATCTCTGTGGTACGAAATACTACAAGGAAGGGCACATTATTGGTGAATTACTCAATTTAACAAAGCGAGTAAGATTGATGACTTTACACCAAAAGAGAGCTATCAAAGGTTGGCTCGGAATTGAACGGAATGATTTGTAACAGTCCCTATGTTGCCATGGAAACAAGACGCTATGCGCTTCTTTCCGCCATTGAACTTCCCGATTGTAACATTTCCGATTTGTGATTTTTCCTATTGTCCTTTCTGATTAAAACAAGTTTACCTAATTGCTTTTAGTACGCGTACTTACTTATTGCGAACTACTCCAATCTTTGTTAAGCACCGGAGCCGCGAAAGATTCTTCTCAAATTCTATAAGTTATCGATCAAGAGAGGGATATTTCCATTTATAACACGGACCAACGCAAATCTGACTGAAGATTTCACGGCAAAGGAGGGCCATCAAAGGTTGACTCATTATTGAACGGAAAGATTCTCCTCAGATTCCGCGATTTTTTGAACAAGAAAGAGATATCACTGGTTGACTCTCTATTCAACAGAAAAAACTACTAAAAAATAACTTCGCCCGTTCTCCTAAACAGAGCCATCACTTGCTAGCTCTGTCTTACACAAAAAAAAGGAACGAAAATGCTGCTTACCGCCGGATTATCCTGTGATGATACACTCTTGCACCGAACGAAAACACCACTCCCGTAGGAACACGTGATTCAACTGAGATGTTACCTTCTTGCTCTGTGTGTCCTCTCTCAAATCCAAGATGGTACCGTCACCCCAACCCAATCTAGCGGTGTTCCGCTCAGGTAAACGTGATACGGCCTTGCACAGTGAAAGTAGGTGGATTTTGAAGATGATTCATGCAAAAAACTCAAAATTGCATTTTTTCGAGATAGCTCACTCTTGCACGGGACCGACGATGTATTCTAATGCTTTTATTATAGCGATAAATTCTGCACTAAAATTTGACGCTTCTTTCGGTAGCCAATATTTCGCTCTTACTCCATCACTCGTGGAGTAAAAAGCACAGCCTACGTTTTCACCCATTTTGGACCCGTCTGTGTATATACTTTTGCTGTTTGGCCATCGAGTTTTCATATATGCAGTTAGTGATACGTCCACTGCCATAACTCGGGTTCCTTTATGCCTAGCGACTTGAAACATTCAGGGCTTTTTATTATTCACACCAGGAAGATCCACACCAAATTCAAGCTCATCGGTCAGATTGGAGCGGAGATATATGGATATCTGACAAACGCGTTTCGTGATGTCTCAACTTGTTTGCTTGGCGGGGTGGAACTCTACCTCGTTCTTGTATGTGACCAGAAGTGTTCACTTGACTGAAATTACCAGTGAAATGATGAGTAGCGGAGGAAGAGGTCCGACGAACGGAATGAATGAGGATCCTGACGGAATTAAACAGAGAAATGCGGTATGAGACGGCGGAATGGGTGCCTCAACATCTCCGTGTCTGACCCTCTTTTTTATTTATTCCTGGACTCTTCAGAGCCCCGCGAATGTAAAGCTGTTATTGTTCTCTCCAGAACTCGGCGATCCTGGGGGAACCGCCCCTCACTTGAATTCCCTTTCTCCCATCTGAATAACCTTTCCATTCATTAGCTCTTCTCAATTACTTACACCTAATCCCTCCTCGGGCTTTCTCCCTAATTCATCCTGTCGCATCCATTTTTCCATCTGACGCCCTGTTGCTCTCGGATCATCTTTTACCGCAAAAAAAAAAAAAAAAAAAAAAAACGCGAAAACTCGCCCACTTCCGCCTCTGAAATTGTAATTCATTGCGAAGAATTGACTTTAAAAATTCGCTGGGCGTTATTGAATAACCTAATAAATGAAGTATCGAACGAACTCGACCTAACTGCGAACACCATAAAAAAATCGCTGCTATTCAGGAGCAGTCTAGACCGTTTCGCTACTTGGTTTTTTCTTGGTCAGTTCCAGTGGTTCTGTATTGAAAAGAATTACCAAAGTCGTGTGGGTACTCACATTTTTAAACAAATGGCAATACCTTATTTCTCTCAGAAAATCCAGGATTCGCTAATGAGAAACTTATTATAACTCAGGATGTGACGCAGAGGGTTTTACAGACGGAATATCAGCCTAGAAATCCGCACTGTTGCGCACTGCTGAACTCCAGTCACTCAATATTGTCGTGGATTTAACGACACGAGCAGCTAAGGGTGTTGGAAAGTGAGCGAATCATAATAGAAAGTGTGAGTTTAGAACCGGAGGGCAAAAGTGGTGTCTCCCGCGGCGGAAGGCGGAAGCTTCCACCGAGAATCAATTTCCATCGCGAATAAAAACGATCCTGAGAAAAAGGGGACTTTTTTTAATCTCACCTGCGATACTTCAAACCCCGCTGCGAAGTTATCATGGCCTCGTCTACACACCAGCGTCTTCGAAATGTGGTTACGACCTCCAATGTTTCCTTTCATTCAATCATTCTTTCATTCAATGTATTTTTTCATTCAATTATCTTCGAATGGAAATTTACCAAGATTCGTCTTCATGTTATCCACGGAGGATTTCCCGGGGCTTATCCGAGGTAGGTTGAATCTCTAAACATCCTTGATTGCTATGAAACACCGTTCGGTTCGCAATTAAAACAGCTCTCATGTTTTCATGTAATCATTAAGACGGTCAAGTGCCAAAAACGTTGAATTGGCCAACCACACTCAGTATGGGTCTTATTCAACAAGGAGATAAGAGCAGTCACAGGTACCTACTAAATCAATCACTATGCAGTCATGAAAAGCAGTTCAAATTGAATGATTTAGGTTCGAGTAGGTTCTCTTTGAGTGTGGGGCAAGGGTAGTCAGTAACAGGCTCTGTGATAGCCGCGAAAATATTCTAACTAAATTCCGGGCCTAGACCTTCCATTCATAGGTTGATACTTGCTGCTTGGTACCTCTTCCATCCTCATGTGCCTGCAGCAATTTATCCACGAAGTGCCTGCACACCAACAAGTATCCGAAATGAATTATGAACAAAATTATCCTGTAAACGACAAATTATTCATAATTAATTACTATTTTTAAAATTCATGGGTTTTTACTCGAACTTAAGTGAGCAATAATTAATCGAAGGTCTCACGGCAACTTCCCACATCGTCATTTGGGCGACTTCTCAGCAGAGCCAAAAAACCATCTGCCAATGACTATGTTTACTGGGTAATTCAGTAAAATAAATCGGGAGATTTGGTGTTACCAATCTTAGGTACCTAACTCTTACTTGGTTAGATCGATCTGCCGGGGGAAGACGCTTCGAATGGTATGCATAACTCATTTTGGCCAAAAGCGACGATGTGGGGTGTTGCCGTGAGACCCTCGTAATATTGAGAAGCACCTACGACAAAAATTACCCGTTCACCTTCTTTCTGGAGACACAAAGGAATCTGAAAACAAGAAACTCAATATTTCAAACCATTGGATCGTTTTGATCAGCAGTTCCGATCAAACTACCCAGGACTCAGAGCCATCGCTGATTTTGGTTTCGTTGGTACGAGTATAATACGCTCAATGATAATATGATTATTACGGAAGTTGGAGCCCAGTAATTTGATTGTTCGTGCATGCTTCTCATTATGAAAAAGGAGCACTATGTCCACTAAAGGCACCAAAGCACCACCGTTAGCATGGATTACGCCATTCCAGTTTATTAGGGAAACGTGTTTTACGACCCGCTCTCAAAGCCGTTCCCCACAACACCGTTAGTACGAGTATGCACTATGGTTGCGAAAACCAATCCCTTGATCAGGTTGGGGTTGTAAAACGATCTCACGCGTAAAGCCCCTTGTTGAAATGATACTCCGAGATTTATCAGCATCAGGTATTTTCTTTAACCATCTTTGAATCCGTGAGGTAAAGCACATTGGCACTTCGCGTAGGGGCAATTATCATATTTCTAACTCTATCGTCTCAAACCATTTTAAATGTGTAATAAGCGTTCATTATACTCTACCGCGATAACGATAAGGATAACAGTATCCGTCAGTGCTTTCCCACAAGAACTATTAGCAGCATGCAATGAGTAACCAGGACTATACGCGTAGTATAAAACATCGCCCTTGTATTTTTGTGTTGGTCCATATGGGGACGATTTAATTACTGTTATAGGTAGACCGGGTTTTTAATAACTTCTCTGGAAATTTAGGTATACCCCCATACCACATTTATACTTTTTCTCATGTAAGTATGCATTTAGCAGGCAGTAAGATGGTTATAAAAAGAAACTCCGTTGTACTTGAACCTCCAGTGTAAATTTGTAAATCGCTCATCGGAATAATTTTGGTCAGTTATATTTCGAGCTCCAACCAGGCAGCGGATGACCCACGAAACTTTCCACAACCTTTGAGTTAGAATTTTCAAAACACCTAACCTCCTAAATTTTAAATGAGACGGAATAGATTAAATACAATCTAAATTAAATTGAAGTCAAATGATTTCGATTTACAGTATTTTTTTACCTGTTGTTTGACTAATAGTTCATTAAGGCGCACTCGTGGAGTTGATTATGAAGAATGTATGAAGGCGGACAATTCGACACACTGGGTGTTGAACCATAACTGGAGTAATCAGCAAACTTGTTCCATTCTTAAGGCATACAAATTCGTCAAGTAAAAGTTTATTTCAGTGGGAGAAGAGGAGAAATGGGTGGAAGTGGGAGAAGTATAGGTAATTCCCACGTCTTTCATATGGTTAGTAATAGGAGAGTTGTCAGGTGGCTGAATGTGTTGGTATATTTCTACATTAGTTATGCACCCTAATCACCGACATATTATGTAGGTTAATAAAGTCAGCTCATAATAAAGTCAGCTCAGGGTGCATAATTAATGTAGAGATAGAACATAATAATATTATCTTTATTATGTTCTATCATATTATTATGTTCTGATTGACTTGTTCATTAAATTGAATGAACTTTCACCTTTGCTGCATGTTACCAAAGTGAAAAGTTCATAAGAGCTAAAGAATATTATGATTGGTATTAAACAATATTATGATTGGTCTAAAGAATATTATGATTGGTCTAAACATATTATGATTGGTATTAAAGCCAGTGGTGGTGAGAGTGGGTAATTAATAACAGAACAGATCACCACAATTACTGTTCGGACAAGTTTGGTTGAGCACTAAACTTTGATGGTGAATTTCGAACGGGAGATAGAGAGGGCGGAAAGTGGGGAAATACTGAATTTAGGGTCACCCATGACCTGTTGCTCCGCCCAGCTTCTTGAGATGATGGTAGTTGGCTGATATCGGTGCCGTTTCAGCGGTAGATTGAATCAATAGAGATGGCGTTACTTTTGTAGTTTTTGACGTTTCCGTGAAATTCTGAAGGTACGAGTAGTAGTCCGTTGATTGGTTTGCTTATTAGCGATTTCTTGCAGCCAAAGTTACGAACGTCAGACGAATGGTTGACGTGTTGGTAGTCAGGGTGACGTATGGTTGACGTGTTGGTAGTCAGGGTGACGTATGAACGCGCAACGCTAAAAAAAAGTTATACTTATTTCCGTCTTTTGGTGCAAAACATGACCAATTCGTAATTATATGTGACCAACAACTTAACTCAACTCAAGTAAACTACTTCCCTAATCTACCTCTTGACAATGTGTTGGTTTCAACTTGGCACACTCGATTTTGTTAACGTCTGGTCGTTCAATCTCTTTGTCAGACAAGTGACAAGTGCGGTTCGTCGATATGCGATATGAGAAACTGCGATCCTCGTACTCGTTCCTAACGTTTATATTGTGAATTTTGTGAGTTGCGCAATGAAAAGTATCGTTCATTCTGTTTTGTTCTTTATTTATTTTTAAACGAAGATACATTTCCGTAGCAACGGTTTGTTCGTAAGCAGAAATCATTATAACATTCTGAAATTATTATAGTATAATTATAACATTCCGAAAATTCATTTTTGCCCAATTTTTTCCCAAATTGAAACCATACAAAATGAAAACCGGGGTTGTTTTACCCAAAGTAAAATTCTCCTACCCTACCCTTTCCCTTTTCTGTACACCCCTATATCTACGGAAGGTTCACTCGACTTCCTTTTCGTTGTCGCACTCGTCATACAACTCAGCTGACTCCACTCGGCTGATGAGTGCGCATTCGTCTGACGAGAACGTTCCTTCGTCAGACGACTTCGGATGATCTGATGGCTGCAAGAACTTTCTATTGCCTTGAAAGCCATTCCGATTACTTATACTTGTACCAACTTGTGTAGTATTTATGTGCGAATCTCCCCGAAGGGAGAAAGCTCATAAATACTACACTACCGTGTAAAAGGGTAAATGTGTAGTATGGAGGAATGTAACCAATTAACTCGAAAGGAATATATTGAGTAAACGAGATTCTAACTGGCCAAGCACACGTCTCGATACTCGAAATTGGAATGGCCCCAGCACCACGTGAATCGCCGTCGAGTCCACAAAACCCAGGTCACAATAATAATTATTATTCGGGTCATTGGCCGACGGGCCACGGTAATCTAAGCGAGTTGGCATCTCATATCACACCTTGATAACGTCAGCTGGCCGGCTGATCCGCGAAGTGGAGCCAGCGATTCAGCAAGGGGATATCCTTTCCTTCTCGGCCGCTCGATTCAAGTACGGGTCGGTAGGTACGAGTACATACGCTTTGAAGTAAGAACTCAAGATGATGCAGAGTTGCACAGTAAGATAGTTTATGTGAAATACAAGTCTCCACCAGGCACGAGAAAGTGTCTTGAATAATATATTTATCGTAGTCGACCACCTTCGCTATCTAATTTTCAATCTCTTGGATTTCTGACATTCATCACATCCGAAGCAATTATGTTATGGATTTTACTCACATTTTTCGTAGGATTAGGTACCACCAATATGAAACACTACTCATCTCCTAACAGACTGGATCCAATATGAGATCGGTTTAATGAAATCCGTTACGTGAAAAATCGGCCTCGCCGTCAGGGGCACCCGAGGCTGACAAATCTTCGAGTCACCTCACGTCGAGGCGTCGTTTGTCATGTTTGAGCTTCCACCTTCCTCTTCCCTCTTCCTTTCTTCTTCCTCTTCTCCTAACTGTTTTCAGGATGTCCAACCTCCCCTTACCACCTTACCGACGACGCTACCGCCGTTACCATCATCAACCTAGCAATTTCCCGTCCATCTTTTCCCTTATGTGAGATATTGCTTTGTCTTAGAACGGACCCCACGAAGGGGACACGGCGGTCGGGGGGACTCCTAACGAAGATTAATTGCTTCCAAAAAGCGGCGAACAATTAAGGCCGCTATGCCGCTCTTGAGTTGGCCCATTACATTCCCTACGCTCTTCCTCCCACCCCTGTTGCGGTCCTTAGAAATCCCCTTGATTCATTATTATTGTGCCTAGCTATCAACAATACGTAACTTTCTTGGTTACATTATCTACAGCAATGTTCAACCTACACTTCTCCTCAATTTTTCTCCTAAAATTCGGTGACTCAGGTTAGTCTGAGGGGTAGCGCTGACAAATTCAGCAGTATAATGTACAATATTATTTTGATTATGTGATGGAAGAAACCAAGAAGTTTGTAGACAACCTTTTCTGTAAACATTTAAATTGCGAAATCATTGCATGGGTCTTTCTCCGAGGATGTGTATTTTCTTGTTCAGTGTCAATATATTGATATATTCATATATTGTCAATATATTGTAGATATATCTCACTGTTGTTATGCAATTTTTTTTAACTTTTTCTTATTCTGTAAACAAGTTAGCAGCTTGAACTACATAAGCAATGCTTTTTTTAAAGGTTTTAAATTGTTCATCAGTGTTTAATACCATCACAAAGTGCTATTTTTCCATTCATCTGGCTGTCCTATTCTGGTACTAGCAAAGTTCTCACACTCAGTAAAGCACTAAGTTCGTTGAAGACTGAAGTCTTTCCTAGAAAACTGTGTTGGTTGACATCTCTAGTTTTAAGGGAAAGTCATATCAAATCGCTATTATTGTCCTAAGAGCTTCTGCATCTAAAAATGGGTGGGTCCCATGGGTTCACCTTCATTCATCTGGCTCTGAACTCATGCCTCCCTTCACTTAGCAGATGGCGTTGGGAACATTTTCGCTCCAAGTTTGGCACCATTGGTTACAGGCCTGACACCACCCACTCTTTATTTGCATCATCGGTTGACAACAAACAGTCCATGGGTGAAGTTACCTCTAAAATCATATGAGTATTTTTATTGTATTTCATTTTTCTGTCACTCCAATTGTTTGTTTGTTGTAGTTTTCAAACAAACCTGCAGTGTTTTCTGTATGCATCACAGAACTACTCTACATTGAGTTGAAAATGCCTAATTATTGCATCTAATTTTGTCCTATATTTGACGATTTTTTGAAAATGTTCATTCATCTGGTCTTCATTCATCTGGCTGTCGGTGACTTTTGAGAGCCACATTAATGAATGAGAAGATTTTAAAGAATGTTTATAAATGTTAGTTTATTATGTTGTTGAGTTGTTATTTATAGGTTAAACTTATTAGTTAATGTTTCCTGAATGTGACTGTTATTTTTTAGTTGAAGCGGACTGAACGTCCAAAAATGGCTCCAAGAAAACAGGCTATGTCGAGAGTGGAGAAACTCAAAAGAAAACTTCATGTTTTATGCCTTTATGTATTATTTAAGCCTTTCTTCTGACATTTAAAAGTTTGAAAATGTTAAGATAGGGCTATAATAAAATGTTTTTTTACATGTTTACGTTCGTAATACGTTGGCTGATATTATAATTTTTCCAAGCTAAATTGCAAGATTATTAACAATAATTGGTAATAAAATTTTCTAAAATAGATGATGGTAGTTGTTCTTCCTTACTATCCTGTGCTACTGCCAACATTGTTAACTAAGAAACTCTAGGAGAGAATAAGTTTGGAAGAAAAATGCGAGTTTTATCGTTTTAAATTCAGAAATTGTGTTCCCTGAAAAATACAAATTTTCGGAGAAATAGGTACTCGTTTACATTCGTTCTGCGTAATAACATTACAGAAAGAAGAAGGTACCTACCTTCTCTAGCGTAGGATTTTAGAATGATATAATGTTGGTCTGTGTTATAAAGTGGTTGTTGGCTATGACATGGGGTTCCGGATAAGTTCCGGGATTGCCTTTTGAGTGAAATAGAGACGCCGCGGTTGCGTGTCTCTGTCATGGGCTGGCATTGAACCGAAACGCTAGTGAAAGATGAAAAAACCTTGAAATGTACGTCAACATAGAATAAGATAATTCTTTCAGGTTTTCCTTCCATTGTTGGAAATACATCAGCCCTCGTCACAAGAATGAAACAAAAATTATATTATTTTAATATACGAATTTATGGTTAATTCAACCTATGTAATGGTAAATTTTATCCTTGAATGTCCTTTTAAGAAATATAAGACAATCATATCTTCAATGTTTTGTAAGGCATAATATTTAACTTTGTACCACCTTAAGAGGGGTCTGAAATTGGAGCTATTGTCATAAGCTGTACTTTAATAGTTTTCCAATCGTTGAACTTATATAAAAACTGTTACCATTCTTGGTAACAACCATAACCAAGTACCATATGGTTTCTGTCTTCCAGCGACTCTTCATTTAAGTTTTCACTAGAAATTGTGGCTATGATTCTTGCTTTATTTTTTATTCATTTGTTATAAATATTTTTAATATTTTACGCAGAAATACTGTGTCAAATATCAGATTGTGTAATTATATCATGAAGAAGAAGAAGAAGAAGAAAAATGTTTTATTGAAACCAAAAAAACAAAGTTTAAAAACATAATTTAAAATAAAACAAATAGGATTTGGCAAATTTGGCCATGAATCCGAGTCTGCCGGTGTAGAAAGAAAAGAGATAGGCATTCAAAAAATAAATAAATACATAATTAGCTTCCGCTCGAAGTAAGTACCAAAAATCAAAATAAAATTTGTTATCTCTTAGCGAATTGGTTATCTCTTAATTCAAAATAAAATTGGTTACCTCATAACTCAAGCACAGAGTACATAGTAGATACATCATTTTATACGACATAGTAGGTAGGTACATCATTTTTTTTTTTATTTTTTTTTTTATTTATTTTTTATTTATTTATTTATTTATTTTTTATTTTTCTCTTTCTTATTATCTTTTAACTCAAACACAGAATAAATAGTAGGTACAACATTTTTCTCGACTTAGTAATTAAATTCTTGAACTAGGGAATTCCTGTACATCCAAGCCTCCTTAATAAAACTATAAAGTGCCATCTGGCGCGTACTGTCACCGAGAATAGCTAGCATTTCAGAGCCTTCAAAGGTGCTCCTACCAAAGTACTTGAACCTGAATTCCGACAAGACTGGACAGCCGCATAAAAAATGATATATATCCTCATCTTGACATGTGTTACATAAAGAGCATTTAGCTTTTTGAGTACCGCGATTCCATATTTTACAATTAAGGTTGAGCTGTTCACAACGCACTTTTAGCAGTAATCTCGTTACATTCTGATTGGCATGCTTTTGTTTAACGACACATCCCATGTCCAAACTTTTGTACAACAAAAAAACCTCAGACTGCTGTGTTGATGTTAGAAACTCATTTGCGTCGTATTTTTTATGCCTTGCCAATAACATATTTGCAACGTCCCTAACAACCGTCGGTTTGAATTCGAAGTCATTTAGGTCGGCCTCATATTTTATTGCCATAATTTTCCAATTGGCATACCAAAAGACGCCAATCCTGACGCACTCCATCGCAACCTGGAAGGGGAGCCTGTGAGATTCCATATTACTCACCTTGGTAATATAGCCTAAGTGAAGTTCAAGGAAATTCGTGAATAAAGTCCCTACTCCACATTCACGATGAATCATGTACGTAGGAGTACAATCCGGCAAGTTCCATACTTTTTTCAGGAAGTATCTAATAAGCCGTTCTACTTCTTCAAATTTACGGGAACTCCAAACTTGCGCAGCATAGCCAATCACACACTTCGCGGTAGCATTGAAAACCTTGAGTTTATTTTCAAAGGAAATATTTTTGGACATAAAACCCTTCCACACGCTGCTTAAACCGAATTGCGCTGCAGATTTTTTCATAGATAAATGAGTTTTCCAACTTAACGACGGAGTCAGAGTAACACCGAGGTACTTATATTCCTTTACAACCTCAATAGATTTCCCCTTTAAGTGGAAACTTTCATGCTTGGCTAACACTCCTCCACCTTTTTTAAAAATCATAATTTTTGATTTGGTTAAATTCACTTCTAGGTTTTTCTGCTCACAGTACAATTCCAATCTTTTTATCATATTTTTAAGTGCTCTAGAACTATCCGCTATCAAAACAATATCATCAGCGTATTTTAGTATTTTTACTTCAAGCAGGCCAACACATACACCCCCACACATGAAGTCATCAATGTCATCCAAAAACAACGCGAAAAGTAAAGGGGAAAGCAAACAGCCCTGACGAACCCCCATACAGCAGTCAAAGAAAGTTGACAGCTTACTATTCGACCACACAGCCGCCTCAGTCTTAGCATAAATTGCTTCCAGAGTATTCACAAACTTCGCAGAAACTCCCAATTCCAACAGTCTATACATCAATAACTTCCTATCCACCCTGTCAAAGGCAGAGCAAAAATCAACGAAGAAAGTATACATTTTTCCTTTTCTTTTACCTAATTTTATACTTGCAAGACTCGTTAACGTAAAGATGTGATCTACTGTAGAGTAACCTCTCCTAAAACCAGCCTGGGTCTCTTTTAGAGAATTATTCTCATTAACCCAGCGTTCAAGACGTTTCAAGAGTATCCCCATAAAAATCTTGGCGCATGTATCCATAAAGCTAATCCCACGAAAGCTTGACGCCTCTTCTGAGGGACCCTTCTTATGCAGGGGGAAAATAATAGATTTCTTAAAGCAGTCCGGAATCTCTCTTCGCAAGAATATGTCATTATATACGAAGACTAATCCTTCCAATAGGCAGTCCGGCGCGTTCTTATAGAATTCGTATGGAATTCGGTCCAAGCCTGGAGCCTTCAAGTTTTTTGCGCTTCGTAAAAATTTCGTTTTCACTAGAAATTGTGGCTATGATTCTTGCTTTATTTTTTATTCATTTGTTATAAATATTTTTAATATTTTACGCAGAAATACTGTGTCAAATATCAGATTGTGTAATTATATCATGATTGACGAATCCATACATTAAATTTTAATTTCAAATATGACCTCATGACTCTCAATGTTGCTTGTGTGTCATGATAGGTTTGAAGCCTGGGTTTTCCACCAATACTGGCGTTTTCGACCACTATAAGACCGCTCCGTTTAGATACAATATCGCGGTTGCAGTATCTGAACAGTTTGCATTCCGCATTCGTAAGGGCCGCTGGGAATGAAAGAGCGGGGCCGAGAGGTGCCACAGTGAGTGGATCCGGACCGGATGGTTCTCTTCGATATGGTGAAATGAATGTTGAACGTATTTCCACCCTCTATAACGACTACTGTCTTGACGAAACAAGATTTAAAAAACGGGGGAAATAATCCACAGTTAGGCAACATGACATACGAATTTTTGAAGAAATAACTGGTTTTAGAATAGAATAGAATAGAATAACTTTATTTATGTATCTGTACAACATCGGGCTAGGTAGCCCGCTCTTCCTGTGTGAGTTTTATGTAGAATGTCTCCATTTTACTAGTTTTATTTTAAAAAATTTCTCCTTTCTTTGCCGAGTAACACCTCACTTCATGGATTTTTGAACGAAGGTGAAGTCAGAATGGCGATATCTCATTCCGTTATCAGATTGGAGCAGATGAACCGTGAAGATCATCTCAAGTATCAACCAAAAATTCTATTGGGAGTTATCATCTGGAATGACATAATATTAAGTTCATATAATATAGGAACTCTGTGCCTCAATAAATTAATAAATTAATTTCATGATCATAATATTAATAAATTAATTTGAAAAAAAAGAAACTTATAGTTTGATAGGCAGGTACTGATATTTCGTCGCACGCCTTTGTCACAGTAGAGGTTATATACACTGATATGCGGTTGTCTTCGTGATGGCATGATGGTGGGATATATACGAGTATGTATAGGTAAACACATACGATTTTTGGTGCCTTTTGGCAGTGGATTCAGGATTTTTGGTATACAAATTTTTCAGGAATTTGAGTTTTAACATTTTTGGACCGAGAACAATAGCTTCCTTTTCTTCGAAAATTCGCTAAAAAGTTGTGTAATAATTTGATTTTGATTAAAATCCTTATTTTCTATTTCGGGGTTATTTTTTCAGTGGTCGACCCCATAGGGCTACCCACACTATTATTTAAGAAGACCACAGAATATCATGGGGTCGAGTAGATAGGATGGAGAGATCCATTATCGCATCAGCGTGGGCTCGAAGTCTGAGCGTTCAGGAAAAATCCTCATCGATCGGGAAACCCTTGGGATACAGACACAATACATCCCCCTTCTCCTTCCCCTCTATATTCACTCATAAGAGGAAGACGGGGAAAAAAAGGATAGTCAGGCAGGTAACTAGGGAAGAGTTTTCTGAAGAAGAAGGTGACCGTTTGATTGTGGCTGTGCTCCGATAGGCGAAGGATACGGTAAATCCCTATTTTCCCCTCACTTCTTCCCTCAGCCGTATAAATTGGATAGATCCCCCTTTTTCTTATCCTTCTGAAAAGAGACGGAGGCTGAATGAGGTTGCGCCTGATAGGAAAAAAGAACTGAGGGGAAGCCTTGAAGGTGAGGTGGAAAAAATTGAGAAGAAAATGAGAAATCCTCTGCAGTTTGCGTGGAATTATCTCTATTCAAAGTAGAAAATGTGGTTGGGATAACGAGATGGTAAACGTCGGGTTTGAGGTTGAATGAAGGGTCACAAGTGTGATTTCTTCGTTGTCGATGTGTCGCAGTCACACTTGCAACCGCTGTCGCTGTAGGAACCAGAAATCTCCTTGTAATCAAACAATTGAGTCAATTGCTCCTCATTAGGAAAATACGAAAATTGGTCAATGTTAGGGTAAAACGCCTCAACGGCACGCTGTTAAGGTAAAACGCCTCAACTTTAGGATGAAAATGCCTCAAAACTTATTTATTTTCACTAGTGTTAAGGTAGAAGCCTCAACTCACCAAAATATTGAGTTGATGCGCTGTTAAGGTAAAACGCCTCAACTTTAGGATGAAAATGCCTCAAAACTTATTTATTTTCACTAGTGTTAAGGTAGAAGCCTCAACTCACCAAAATATTGAGTTGATGCGTTTTACCTTAACAGGGCAGAACTCACCTGAAGTTCTACCGTTTGATTTCATTGAATTCTTCCTTGCAGCTGGCCGTGGAACGCTCAAGATGGTCTTAAAATATGTGTACCAAGATCTATTCACAATGTTTTTAAAAAAAATGCGTTTTGAAAATGTTAACCCCTGCCTTGCACCTCTCTCTACTAAACTCTCTCTGTTACAGACCATTAGACAGTCGTGTACAGTCATCTGGGCGGAAGGTTCTGTACCACTGAAGATAATAAACCGTTCTGGAATTATTATTAAACCGTTTATGCTAATCGAGATTACATTAATGGGATGATTTGGAAGTAAAATGTAATCATTTTAAGGTGGTTTCTTAATCTTCATTCATTGATTGTGTAAATGCTGCTTCCTGACAAATGCATGCAAGAGTATCTAAAGGCTTCAGTATCATTAAAAATTAAATGGAGTAAAAAATAATTACTGCGCTATGCTTTTAAATCTACCCATAACATGTGGACTTCATCGAAACTCTGGTTTGAGGAGCTGGGTATGATCACAGTTGGTTCAGGTAGCTGTGCGTTTGAAAATGTAGTGTAATTTCTATTGGAATCGCTTGTTGGTCAGACGGGTTCGTTGAAGAGGATTGGGGAATCAAGTGAAATGCATTTCCAATGGATGGTGATGAAAACAGGGGAACAGATAAGAAGGGTGACATTAGGAAAGTGGTGGCAGGATGAGGTAAAGGTGGGTGGGATGAGGTCGGTGAGAAGGGTTGAACCAACATAATGGATCTGTTCGCCGTCGATAGCGTCTTATCCTCTAAAGGAATTATTCATGGGACTCTACCTTCGTTGTTTTGTAAGGACTTGAGGAAGCTCCTCCGCCAATAACCCACACCCCGTTCCTACTCGTCATCACTATTATATTCCTCTCCATGGCCAAGTCGTTTCTTCCGAGTGTTCCACCTTGGGTTGCCATCATACGGAAATGGCCCACTGAAGGTCTGTCGAGTGAGAGAAAGAAGTGGAGATGGAGGGAAATGGTGATATGATAGTGATTGAGGTAGATGTTTAAGAAATAAAGTTGGTTGCGCAGATTTAGAGGTGGATAGGGTAGTGACTTAGAACGATAGAAGTGGATGTGGAGTGATGTCAATGGAGTACATAGAGAAGTGAATAAGGCAGTGATTTTCATTAGAGAACTAATACAGAGGGGAAGTGTTGGTGGTTGAAACGGATAGAGAAGATCAATCTAAGAACAGTCTTGCTTAGTGATTTACATAAAAATGGTGGTGATGTAGGTAGAATAGGTAGAGATAGAGGCAAGTCGAGTAGGTAGACGTGCATTGGGTCGAGCTGGTCGATAGATCAATTACAAGTGGATATGAGGATGAGTGTACAACCCTCTGAACGAAATTGAGGAATTACGTACGTATTCGTTCAGTTTCGCTTCCTTAACACCCTTCACTCAAACCCAATGTACTCGTAGATAATCACCCTGAAACAATGTATCGTCGGTTTAGAGGTAAAGTTATTATGTGCTTCACACAAAATGTTTACATGAGAACCTAGAATGAGAATGACACTAGACTGAGAAATGCTTCAATATTTCGAATCAATTCGTTAAAGTTAATACCTATTATATGGCTTCTCACGTCCGCTTGGCCCGACAGTTACAGTAAGTATAATATCCACAATTTCGTCACTATATCCACAGAAAACCCTACTATACTACGTACAGAAGGGACACAGAAAACCCTACTATACTACGTATATATCGACTATATCGACATTCGTAATTTTTTCAAGGATTTCCAACATTGATCATTTTTACCAGAACAAGCTGCCAAGGCACATGATCATTTTACAAAATTTCAAATTTTTAGAACACATGTATCAAATCGTAACTTTTTCTTCGTTCTGACGGCAGTAGAGTGATGAAGTAGTTACGCAGCAACCACTAAATAAGTCAGGTTACTACAATTCCACTCCCTAGATTCCAGATCATTAAATTACAGGTCAAATTACAGGTCAAATTTTGATCTTTTTTACCTTCTTTTTAATTTTGGCTTACCTAGTTTTTAGTTTTCTGCAGTATCAACTGTTTATCATAATTGAAAAATCCATTAAACGTTTATTAAACTTAAGGCCAATTAATGTAAGTCACCAAAGTAATAGAAGGTCTAAATTAATAAAAGAAGTGGCATTTCTTCGGATAAAACGTCACGGTTGCGGACTCGATGTAAGTTATCGATTGATTTCAATGAAGGAATTCTTCCGGAATTATATTGTGCTTGCATATTCTCATCAAATCATTGAGTTTTGCTGCTGTGATTGGAAGAGGGTTGTTGTACAGCTGGTTAAGTGTAATGGGGGGGGGGGATATGGCATTTCTCCCATGCATGTCTAAGGATCTATTATAGCTATAATAGTTACTGTGGAAATCGTAACTGTAGGAAATAGTGGGGGATGCCATTAAATGAACAATTTTGGTTTATTATCTTCGATAATGAACCATTGGAATCGCCTTAAGAAAATTTTTTTTAACCCCCCCTCAAAATTTGTTGGTTTACGTTTCAAGATACGTAGATTCAGAAAATCGAATGAAAAAAATCCGTCCGTCCGCCGTACGCCGTCCGCCGTCCGCGCCACTTTGCCCAGTTAGCGTTGAGTTAAAATTACGAAATTTTTTTTATGGGTTTCGACCAACCCCACAATGGTCCTCGAAACTTTTCAGAACCCTAGGTCAAGGGGAAGGGGTTCAAAACAAATTTTGAAAATTTGAAAATCTCATATCTCGAAAAATTCATATAGAACGGTATGTTTTTTATTTCTTATTTAGGTAGAGTTTGTTCCGTAGAATTTTTTAAGACCATCCGCAGCTTTGTAGGACCAGCCGTTCGTTCACAATGACGGCTCAAAGATTGTGCCTCACAACACGATCGTGACTCAAACTGTTGAAATACAGGTCCATTTTCATACTAACAAGCTCTTTGGAACATCATAATATGATTATGGCTTAAGTGATGTCGAGTTTGTTGTTCTGAGGTGCGTTTCGTGCTACTGAAATGAAGGTAATTTCGAATGTTTGTTGGTAGGTACTTCTTTTATAGAAAAATTATTACCGACGTAGTATTAAAAACCCCAGAATTATATCGTATTAATTGATCATAATTAATAATAATTATTATTAATAATAAATACGAATTATTAATACCTAACAATAAATTATAATAATTTTCACTAGGTACTTGATAAAATTGTTAATAATTAGTGATAATTGATAATAATAATTAATCTAACATTTAGGATATAGACATTCAGACCTAGTGATCTAGACAGAAGGGTGATCTGTACAAAGAAGATAATGAACCGTTGTGTCAAGAATTTGCAGAGTTTTTCATGCTTCAACCTCTTCACTTTCAGCCAATTTACCTACTTTGTGATTATCCGTGCCCAATGATTTGTTGACCATGACACTTTTGGAGAGTTTCCTCAGGTCAATAAAGCACTGACTCTGTACCGCTCACAGGATTTGTTTTTGCGAGTGGAACGAGCAGTTTCGCATTACATTAAGCCAATCGTGTATAGTGTAAACAGACCTGTACCTGTACATTATTCTTTGCTTTTTCAATGAAGATGTGCATCGAATCTGCTTCCATATGCGATTGCCTGATTCAAAGTACTAGTGTTCGATTACACATACAATGCGAAGCACGCAAGTAATTAGCTTGCGACATGTTGGTTTCGATTTGGTCCCCCACAGGCGTCAGAGAACATAGATAGACTCTGTAGAGACATTCTACACAATTCTATTATTTCATCGAAGCCTCCAGCATTTTGCCTCTTTTAACCTTTAGCGGGACAGTCAGCAACTAGACAGTTAGTCAAGGAGCCGCTAGAGTGCGTTACGAGCTGGTTCGAAGTAGGGGAAAGGGATGGTTAGTGCGCATGCGCTAAGGATATATAAGCTCGCGCTGGCTCTCAATAAATTCATTCTCTTCTCGACTCTCGTCATTGACTGGCTGCACCAACACCACCCAAGAAATCGCCTCTTGCTTCAACTCCTTCCAGCGAGCTTCTCCGACGGAAGACGAACAGCTCGCCGATCCTTTCGCCGGCTTCCCAACGCAGTCGAGGTTCACGTCCGACCTCTTGAGGAGCAGCGGTGATCGCCACGGCCGGGGCCAATAAGCAGCGCCCTCGTTGGTTCACTCTCAGCGGCTTGTCATAGGTACAAGGTGGACTGGGGTTCCGCGCCCCACGAAGCCTCAAGGCTGTCGTCAACCCGTTTGTGGTGGATTCAACTTGGAAACTGACCCGCCTCAAGTCGGTACCTTGCAAAAGGCACTGGCGGCCCTAAGGGGTTCCGTGGCACAACATCAGCCCCTCCTCAAGACTAGGAAGTCGGGTTTTTCGAACGAGCCCAGAGGACACGAGTCCGGTGCTAACGCCCGCACCCTTCATCGGTTCTTTTCAGAGCCACGGGCCCAACTTCCAGCTACGCCCACTCCTTCTTTCAACGGCTCTTTTCAGACCCACCGGGCCTAACACCGGCGCCCATATTCCGTCGTCCAGCCTTCATCCTCGAGGCCTTTGAATCTACAACCCAACGACGACGAATAGACTCGTATGACGAATACATGAAGATAGTCCACTTCTATCCACTTCATCTGGGCAGTCCCTATTTCACTGCTACCCTTTGAGCCATTTAATTCATCCCAAGAGTAGCGAAACCCCCGGTTCGGCTCAACTCCTTCGTTAAACAGTCAGATTGTAGGCGTTCAACATTTGCTGTATTGAAGTTTGCAAGTCGAACGAATGAACCATCTGTCCTAGCCCGTAATTTTTCAGCATAGGTACTTGGCTTAGTTCGCATCTACCTTTCTTTGGATATGGGCTTCTTAATTGATTTTCAGTCTTAAGTTTTTATAATCATTGAATACAATTTGTGTACAAATCTTACTTTGAAGCTTCAGCCTATTGAGAAATAAAAGTCCGGTTTCGGGGCTGTTGTGATATCTACTCACAAATAACTCGTGACTCGTAACCGTATTTTTAAGACCACCCTGTACATAAGCAAAATAAGGGTTGAGAATCCTGGATGCTTCACATCTGATGGTCTTAATTTACTCCACATTGATTTTATTGATTTTTTCACACCTGCCTAAAGGTTTATATTACTGAATGGTCAGGTTTTCCACCCACAAAAACTACGACGAGGTTTGTGTATGATTATTACTCCTTGAAGTTTTTCGATTTTGACAAAAATGTTGCAGGTACATACGAAAGAGCAGGTAGATTTTGATCTGAAACGGGGATGTCCCCACATTCTTTAATGCGTGAATAATTTATCTTTACTTATGCACGCAGTAGCGAAATACGATGTGGCACTGTGCAATGATTCACTGATTTCATCAGCTGTCATCACAACCTTTTAGTCCCTTGATGAGCTGTGGATAGAGCCCGTTCCAAGAAATATTCTCTTCAAACTGATTTGATGAAAATATTCATTATCCGGGGCGGAATATAATTATGAAGAGCTCCGGAGCGCTAATCCTCTTGTTAACGCTCTTCTATGGCCGAGTGATGGAGGCGCAGGGTTTTAAAAATGCCTTCGTCTTTTGTCCAAGTTTTAATTGGCAACGAACCGAGATGGGCCGGATGGAGATTCCCCGCGGGGAAAAGGAGATAATCAGCCCTTAACGAATGTCCTGGTTTCCCTCACGATCCACTTCTCCGCCACACGATTTTCCCTTCGACGCATTAAATAAAAAAGTTCCACTCATGCAGCATGATATATTGAACGTAGAAATTTTGGAAAAACGTACGTAAACTACCCCTCAACCTATAAAACCAAGAATTAAAAGCTATTGTTGCCAAACGTCTACACATTTAGAACTATGGTTAGTTAAAAAGATTTTTATATTGTTAGTAAATGAAGTTCAATAATACGTTTTGGTTCTTTGCAAATCGTTGAAAAATTGAGCAATTAACAACAAAAACAACAGCCAACGTAGCTTCAACCTTTTTATTCAATGTTTTCTGAACATCACAGAACAATTGGAATAGGGGGCAATATTATTATTATTATACCTACTAACTTACCCGGCAAATGTTGTTTTGCCGTATTGTTTCTAGTGAATATTTTGTTATTTAGGTGAAAATTAACTAACGTATACAAGTATGTGGGGATGGGGTCGATGAATGAAAGAGGAATGTAGCGCTGTGGCCGATAACGGCCGGTAAAAGTAAAACACCAACAATCACTCCCCTGTGGTCTCAAGAGGCTGAGTATCAACTAGGGTGAACAGGAGAGAATTCAATTGTGTGCCGAAAATTTCACATTTTTGCACAGGATGGAAGTTAGAACCGACGTGATGTTTAGAAACTAGGCAAACTTTGCTTGACAGTGGTTCACTTCGCTCGCGTGAGAGATTCCAGTAGATAGGTAGACGCATAATATTATAATATCATAATATTATTCACAATTGTTACTATGTCACGTCGGAGTACTTGTCAACGGTCAGAAGTTGTATCGTCAATAACGGAAAAAATGGTTGTCCTCAAAATAAAATTCTGAGGAGGGCATCTCTTATCACCTAGGGTTATAAAAAAGGGTGACAAACACCGTGACACAAGATTTTTATATTACAACATTAAAATATTATATTGATACCCTGATTCTAATACCACGTATCATCAATTTTGGCCAAATTCTGTTTTTAATGGACCCTACTGTATCTCCGGGGTAACGGAATCACACACGAGTGTTGTCTGTTTTTGTTCCAAGCATGCCAAAAATGTTTCTCAGTGGTATGTATACCACTGATAATGATAATTCAACAAGCTGGAATGAGTGTATACACTCATTCCAGCTTGTTGAATTATCATTATTGAAACTTAGAATTTATCTAAATACTTACCAGTGCAATAAATACTTACCAGTGCAATAAAAGTGCAACAATTCGCTACCCTATACACATGTATGTGTATAGTGTATACACAATAATTGTGTATACACTATACACATACATGTGTATAGGGTAGCGAATTGATGGATCAATTGAGTGTGTGTTTTTTAAAGAAGTCCCTCATTAGTTCATGAATGACACTTTTTTTTCCGCCAGGATTCCTACCTTTTTTGCCATTTAGTCCCTCACGTTTTCTCCCGGATTCGAGATAACGAACGTTACCGCGGCAACAGGATAAACTCCAATTTATTGCCTCCTAAAGTCTCGCCCCCTCGCTAACCCTCAAACCTCTTTCTGGCGTTTGTTAGGGCCGTTTATTCTGTGATAATGGGCTCCAAGTATAATCTCTCCTCAGTTCGCAATCCAACGAATCATCTCTTTCGTGCAAAAATGTCCATCTGACTCGTCTAAAAAAGAGAAAAAGAAAAGAAAAGCTAAATACATACAGTTATAACAACCACTCATATGGACTGCCTATTTGTTGAAAAAACTGTCAATTTCAATCGAACATGGCACAACAAAAAGAAGAAATTAATGAAAAAACCATATTTAAAAAAAAACACAGATAAGAATGAGCCGATGCTACCGAATGCTAATGTCTACCGCTCCCTTCGAATTAAATAACCTACTACACAAAGTAACTAATTATATAATGTAACTAATGTTACGATGTATCATTTATAATATATACATTATAATATATACATTATAAATAGTTTTGTTGTTTTCAAGACAAAATGATGATACATGATGATACATTATAATATAATATACCTACATTATAATGAGTGTGTGTGATTTGGTTTTACCGTCAGTAAGAATGATGTTGAGGGTCGGTCAACATCCCTCAACATCACTACATTATAATATATACATTATAAATAGTTTTGTTGTTTTTAAGATAAAATGTTTTACAGCTGTTTATCTTGGAGTATTGTATCGAACATTCAAGTATAGCATGATTTTGATTACAATAAGAAATCTGTAACAAATTAGCCTGTTCCACATCTGACTATAAAAAGCTGATACCGTAAGTCTTTAATGTACCTTGTACAGACTCGTACAGCTTTTTCCTATAAATAGTTTTGAATTTATATAGTGAAATGAACGAAAATAAAAGTAATGTAAGTGTAAAATGTAACTTGTACCTAGTAAGGCAGGTAGTGTGGGACAATGGAGATAATACAGAGGTATGACAAAAGAATGGTAGGTATGACAATAAAATAATGTAGGAGAGGTATTACAATAAAATAAAGAATATAAAACAATAAAAAAACGGCTGGGACTACAAGTGCCCTACAGTAGGGCACTGGTCTCAAAGGAAAGCGAATTAAACTGAAAAATATCGAAACCCCAAAAAACAAGGGTTTCCTAATTTCCATCTTTATTACCATCAATAATGAACCATTGGAATCGACCAAGGAGAAAAAACTGCACGCGATACTGACATCATTTTGAAATATTTCTCAAATGTTTCTCAAATGGGAATAATTTTCCATGGTACTACGCGAAAACAATAATTATTAAATAATAATTATTATTAGCAAGGGAAAGGCATAGGTGGACTTCGCACTTGCTGAATGTCCAGTGTGTTTTTACAGTGCATCTTTCGTTCCTGCATCGCGTTGTGTACTGCTTTTCATCGTATTCTGGCATATCATGTTGGCCAAAATACTCTAGATCTCCTATAAATTGACTCTCTGGGGTGCACCTCCGACTTAATAATGTAGATTGTTAAGGATCTGAGCATCGAGATCAGGACCATCCGCATTCTCTAACTCGACAATTTCGGATAGTAGATTCTTAACCATGTCTGGAAAAAAAAAAAAGAATTATTAGGAACTGTATGGAAAGCTGTAAACTGGATCTCAGAGCGATTTTCTTATATTTACAGATCAAGTAATCTTTCTTAAGGCATTTAACTAAAAAAATCGTGGAAACGATGTCACAAACTTGTAATTTTCTTCGTGGGAAAACTCAGTGATTAACACACTGAGATAGCAGTTCGTGACGCCACCACCCAACCATTGTTACCACCTTAATAGCACATATTGTCGTGGAAATCCCTTCTCAATGGTGTATTGGAGACCTCTACTATGCAGCAGAGCACTCAGTTGATGAAATATCCAACTACAGCACACACAGCGAGCTGCCAAAGTGATATATCATATATAATACCTGCTTCCGAAAACTCCGTTTCAGGAGTTCATTTTATGGGTATAATTATATCATTTTATCAATGTGTCTGAAACTTAGTAAGTTAAGTGTCTGTTCCCGTCGCCTCGAAATTAGTGCCACACTTAACCTCGTATACAAATAATTAGTAATTTTGTAGAGAGGAAAGAATAAACGAATTGGAATTTTCAGTTCAAGTAGGCAAACTATAGAGCAGTTTGTATGCTGGTCAGAAGTCGGAGAGACTCATAAATAGTGGCGCCACGAGTGCGAGAAAACCCGGAGAAAGAAATAAGAAGAGGGAGGAAAAAAAAAAAATAAATAAAAACGTCCAAAGACAAAAACGAGTGGAATAACGTCGGAAAGAGGGTGAGATTCGGTAGATCCCGCACGGAACGGAGGTTTGGCGGATGGCGCCCGGACCATATAAAACGCTCTCAAAGAGGGAAATGAAAAGAGGGGCTTATCTCTTGGAGCGACTCCTGAATGCGAGATCAACTCCTGGCCGTGCTCCTGGAGGCGCCGGTGGCATCGGTGGTCGACGTGGAAGGGGAACTTTATGCGTCACTTATTAAACCGTGTTTCACGTTTGTGTGTAGGTTAGTGGCTGGACAAAGGGTCGAGTATGTCGGAGAGGACTTTTTCGGTTTTGTGGCGAGCCTGGGCTTAATATAAGACTTAATCTCCTGAGGTTGGTGACTCGCAACGCAGTATGAACTTATCATAGTTGTATGGCTAAATGGTTTGATATTCTGGTGTCAATAATAAGAAGATAGATAGATATTTATTGCATCCAAGATAAACATCCATTGCAATATGGGTAGGAATCGCAGTGAAATATGACACGCGTCACAATCCCTCACGGTAAACCTAGTTACAAAAATAAGGTAAAGTATGAAATAAAATAAACTTGTATTGCAATCTTCTGCCAGGTGCTAGATTAAACACTGGTGATCAACAATCTATTTTCCACTGCTTAATCTAAATAAAAGGTCATACGGTTTGCTAGGTTCCAGCACACATAATATATCGTTTATAATATAGCGTCAAACATAATATATCCTTGCTGTTTATGTAACTCTGGTCGAAAGAAAATAGTATTCTAGAGCCTTTAATATTCCAAAAAATATCCTTTTCGATAGTGTCCAGGTCCAATTCCGCGTCCAAATCCAGTTTCAAAGCATTCAGACTTCGTTTTTTGACGGAGGGGGGTGTTTCTTCCCGGAATGTTTGTCGAGAGGAGAGGAGGGGGGGGGGGCATTTTGTCAATAATAAGAAATGTACAGAGACCAGAAATACACAGGACCAGATCTATTCGAAAAGAAATTCCCTTTTATCTAACTTTAGAAGAAAAGGAAGCTATTATAGCGATAGAATAGATAATCTATTATAAAAATTTTGGACCGAGAACAATTATTGTTCTCAATTATTGTGCAAAATTTTTATTACTCTTATTTCTGAAAAAGTTTCATACCAACATCCATTCCAGACCATCCAGAATTCACTGCCAAAGACACCAAAAATCATATATGTCATTATGTCATTCCTTCGATAACTCTCGATAGAATTGCTATAAAACGCTCAAATTTGCACAAAATATGTGTCCTGGCAATCGAAAGACTGAGTTAGTAGATGGGCCAAAGGTTTGGGGTAATTTTGGGGTGTTGGGGGGGGGGGGGGAATTACCCATAAATCCCCAAAATGAAACCGTCTGACAAGTGACACCTCATTTTTAACGCTTTAAACGCTCAACAAGTCAGAATTTCGATACCTATCAGATTCTGTTCCGTTCCCAAACAGGAGAACTTTGGAGATGGAGAAATGTGGTATTACGGTCCTTCTGCTATTATCTGATAACGGAAGGAGATATTGCAATCTGCAATATTCCAAGATTAGTTATACAACTAGTACAATTAGGGCATTTTACATAATACCAGTTATTTCTTCGAAAATTCGCTCTTATAGCCATGTTACATGAGGTTTTGACATTTTCATGTCTTTCATATGGCACATTAAAAAAAAAATCGTCACGAAAATCGTCACGAAATTTGTCCCAAGTCGCCACAATGATGATTATGACAATCAGAAGTGAAGTTGTTCGTTATTGGAATTAGGTAGGTACTTTACAGTTTGATTTTGACATTTTCATGTCTTTCATATGGCACATTAAAAAAAAATCGTCACGAAAATCGTCACGAAATTTGTCCCAAGTCGCCACAATGATGATTATGACCATCAGAAGTGAAGTTGTTCGTTATTGGAATTAGGTAGGTACTTTACAGTTTGATTTTTCTGGTGATTTTCGCTTACAACCGATTCGTTGCTACGGAACTTTATATTCGCCAGTTATCATCGTACGAAAATCGTTCACCACTCGTTGGATAGCTCTCGATTTACCTAACCATATTACGTTAACCACTGCGGACTGCGTGGCCGACAAGCTGCGGTATGAGCGTGATTGTTTAAATAATTGTTTACACACAGGTGGCCATTCTCAATAATTTATATTGACAAAATTATGACCATCAGAAGTGAAGTTGTTCGTTATTGGAATTAGGTAGGTACTTTACAGTTTGATATTACTTCCCAGTATATTACTCGGTATACAAACTCTTGAGGGAACTCTAAATTCGAATTATGATATGCGCATGACTTGATACGAAGTTTGTTTGCACACAACATGAAAATGCCTCAATGTGTTGCAGACTCGTATGCAAGCGTTTACTTTGGTTTATGTGCCATATGAATTTCCCCTAATCAACGATAAATGTTTCATCATTTGTCGTCTTATAACTGAAATGAGTATTAGATAGGTACTAAATAGAAATTTTTTCTATATTAATTTTATTTCCCTACCTAGCAACTAGCAACCGAGAGGAGGTCGTTAATACACCAGGATTTCAGTGTCCGCCACTGACGTACTAGTTGGCCTTCAGCCAGCCGTCTGACGTCATACGCTCGTGCGTCATAGGCTCTGACGTACTACTTGGCCTCCTGCCAGCCGTCTGACGTCATACGCTCGTGCGTCATAGGCGCTGACGTACTAGTGGCCTCCTGCCAGCCGTCTGACGTCATACGCTCGTGCGTCATAGGCTCTGACGTATGAGTTAGTCTCCTGCCAGCCGTCTGACGCCATACGCTCGTGCGTCATAGGCTCTGACGTACTAGTTGGCCTACAGCCAGCCGTCTGACGTCATACGCTCGTGCGTCATAGGCTCTGACGTACTAGTTGGTCTCCTGCCAGCTGTCCTTCGTCATACGCTCGTGCCTCATAGGCTCTGACGTACTAGTTGGCCTCCTGCCAGCTTTCTGACGTTTTTCATTTCTTCTCTCAGTGGGTTCCGGGTGGTTTCAGTTTAACGTCTAACGTTTAACCTTTAACATCAATATTATAATTATATATTGTCACGGCCTTTTCTGGTGATTTTCGCTTACAACCGATTCGTTGCTATTTCATGTCATCCCTCACCTAAAAGTCGCCATAATTTTCGAAAGAAGTATCTTACAGTATCATTCAAAGTCTCATTTTAAAGGGAAAGTGTCGTACTACGTGGTGTAGCGTGTAGAAAAAAATTATAAACATGTAGTCCAGTCTGTATTTAACCTCAAAAATAGCCAAATTGGCCTTTTTTCGTGTACATAACCTCAAATATCTCGTAATGCGGACGTGATAGGACAATTCTGAGCTCGGATTTAGATTCTACGCAGAAAATTAAATCGGAAACGACCTCCAGCTCCTTAACAACAACCAGAACCCAATTATTTGCAGTTCTGTATTTTGGTTCCCCTTTCGAGTAGCGTTTTGTTCTGTATCAGATTATAATATTATGGCTACCTTATAATATACCTTAAGCTGCATCCATTGGTGTAATGTGGGGTGATGTTGTGGGCCATGAAACCCACGTCATCCCTAGCCGCCGCGGGGCGCTGCTTCCACGGCCCCCTAGTCGCCCCCTAGTCGCTCATTAGGCGCCCCCTAGTCGCCCCCTTGCCACCGCTTCCACGGCCCCGTAGTCGCCCCTAGCAGCGGCGCCCGGGACGTTCCCCCCAGTCACCCCACTGAGCGGCGCCCTGATTAGCCCGATATGAACTTAATGGGACCAGAAACTGAAGTACCTGCTGAACAATAAATGTCAACTAAATTTTATTCGACTTTGATGAACTGAACTGAATTCGTCGGAAAACTGAAAAAAAACCCCAATATGAAAATTGGCCCAAAGTTCCACCGTTGGATTTACGCTCATGTTAACGACATTCCCTCGGTTCTATCTTTGAGCCCTCATTTTGAACGAACGACTGGTCTTATAGCGCTCCGGATGGACTTAGAAAATTCTCTGAATCAAAATCTTCACGAATTTGTACTAAAAACGACCGTTACAATTTAAATTTCGGAGATAATGACGTTATGAACCGTCATACCGTATTGTGCATCTAATTAACTTGGAATTATGAAATGTTTGAGCCAGCATCTTGGGTAATTGAATGAAAAATCTTTTCCATTTTATCCATTCGCTGTAGAAAGCGTTTCCCTGGGAGTGCCAGTCATAGAACCGATAAAACAATCAATATAATAATATAATACAATAATAATATAATACAATAATATAATATTATAATAATATATTATATTGATTTATAAAATATTATTTTTGTTCATTAAGTGCTATGTGTCTGTTGAAAACTAATACTGGAGTATGCATAATTTTATGTACAGCTTTCGTACAAGTACGCAACCACGAGGGACATTTTATGTCTTTGCGCCCCCTCTTACACCCACACCACGTACCACGTACCTCGTACTTCATTGTTGTAGAAATCGTACCTGTGTGTAAACAATTATTTAACCAACCACGCTCATACCACTGCTTGTCGGCCACGCACTCCGCAGTGGTTAACGTAATATGGTTAGGCAAATCGAGAGCTATCCAACGAGTGGTGAACGATTTTTGTACGATGATAACTGGCGAAGTTAAAGTTCCGTAGCAACGAATGGGTTGTACGGGAAAATCATTAGAAATTTTTCATAACGCTTTCTTCGTCACACCGTAATGTCACACTTTTGGTTTATTCGATAATGAACCATTGGAATCGCCCAAAGAAAAAAATTTTTTAACCCCCCCTCAAAATTTGTTGGTTTACGTTTCAAGATACGTAGATTCAGAAAATCGAATAAAAAAAACTCTGCAAATTCTTGACACAACGGTTCATTATCTTCTTTGTACAGATCACCCTTCTCACTAGATCACTAGGTCTAAATGTCTAGATCCTAAATGTTAGATTAATTATTATTATCAATTATCACTAATTATTAACAATTTTATCAAGTACCTAGTGAAAATTATTATAATTTATTGTTAGTAATTAATAATTCGTATTTATTATTAATAATAATTATTATTAATTATGATTAATTAATACGATATAATTCTGGGGTTTTTAATACTACGTCGGTAATAATTTTTCTATAAAAGAAGTACCTACCAACAAACATTCGAAATTACCTTCAGTTCCGTAGCACGAAACGCACCTCAGAACAACAAACTCGACATCACTTAAGCCATATGATGTTCCAAAGAGCTTTTAGTATGAAAATGGACCTGTATTTCAACAGTTTGATACACGATCGTGTTGTGAGGCACAATCTTTGAGCCCTCATTTTGAACGAACGGCTGGTCGTACGAAGCTGCGGATGGTCTTAAAAAATTCTATGGAACAAACTCTATCTAAATATGAAATAAAAACTCTGCAAATTCTTGACACAACGGTTCATTATCTTCTTTGTACAGATCACCCTTCTATCTAGATCACTAGGTCTAAATGTCTAGATCCTAAATGTTAGATTAATTATTATTATAAATTATCACTAATTATTAATAATTTTATCAAGTACAGGTACTAGGTCTAGTGAAAATTATTATAATTTATTGTTAGGTATTAATCATGTGTATTTATTATTAATAATTATTATTATTATTTATGATTAATTAATACCATATAATTCTGAGGTTTTTAATACTACGTCGGTAATAATTTTTCTATAAAAGAAGTACCTACCAACAAACATTCGAAATTACCTTCATTTCCGTAGCACGAAACGCACCTCAGAACAACAAACTCGACATCACTTAAGCCATATGATGTTGCAAAGAGCTTGTTAGTATGAAAATGGACCTGTATTTCAACAGTTTGATTCACGATCGGGTTGTGAGGCACAATCTTTGAGCCCTCATCGTGAACGAACGGCTGGTCGTACAAAGCTGCGGATGGTCTTAAAAAATTCTACGGAACAAACTCTATCTAAATATGAAATAAAAAACATACCGTTCTATATGAATTTTTCGAGATATGAGATTTTCAAATTTTCAAAATTCGTTTTGAACCCCTTCCCCTTGACCTAGGGTTATGAAAAGTTTCGAGGACCATTGTCGGGTTGGTCGAAACCCATAAAAAAAAATTTCGTAATTTTAACTCAACGCTAACTGGGCAAAGTGGCGCGGACGGCGGACGGCGGACGGCGGACGGCGGACGGCGGACGGCGTACGGCGTACGGCGTACGGCGTACGGCGGACGGACGGATTTTTTTTTATTCAATTTTCTGAATCTACGTATCTTGAAACGTAAACCAACAAATTTTGAGGGGGGGTTAAAAAAATTTTTTCTTTGGGCGATTCCAATGGTTCATTATCGAAGATAATAAACCAAAACATACCGTTCTATATGAATTTTTCGAGATATGAGATTTTCAAATTTTCAAAATTCGTTTTGAACCCCTTCCCCTTGACCTAGGGTTATGAAAAGTTTCGAGGACCATTGTCGGGTTGGTCGAAACCCATAAAAAAAATTTCGTAATTTTAACTCAACGCTAACTGGGCAAAGTGGCGCGGACGGCGGACGGCGGACGGCGGACGGCGGACGGCGGACGGCGTACGGCGTACGGCGTACGGCGGACGGACGGATTTTTTTTTATTCAATTTTCTGAATCTACGTATCTTGAAACGTAAACCAACAAATTTTGAGGGGGGGTTAAAAAAATTTTTTCTTTGGGCGATTCCAATGGTTCATTATCGAAGATAATAAACCAAAACATACCGTTCTATATGAATTTTTCGAGATATGAGATTTTCATATTTTCAAAATTCGTTTTGAACCCCTTCCCCTTGAACTAGGGTTATGAAAAGTTTCGAGGACCATTGTGGGGTTGGTCGAAACCCATAAAAAAAATTTCGTAATTTTAACTCAACGCTAACTGGGCAAAGTGGCGCGGACGGCGGACGGCGGACGGCGTACGGCGGACGGACGGATTTTTTTTTATTCGATTTTCTGAATCTACGTATCTTGAAACGTAAACCAACAAATTTTGAGGGGGGGTTAAAATTTTTTTTCTTTGGGCGATTCCAATGGTTCATTATCGAAGATAATAAACCAAAATCCGTCCGTCACCCGTACGCCGTACGCCGTCCCCCGTACGCCGTCCGCCGTCCGTCGCACTTTGCCCAGTTAGCGTTGAGCTAAAATTACAAAATTTGGTTTCTGGGTTTGGACCAGCCCCACAATGATCCTCGAAACTTTTCATAACCCTAGGTCATGGGGAAGGGGTTCAAAACGAACTTTGAAATTTCGACAATGTCATATCTCTAAAAATTCTCATGAAACGGTGTAATTTTTAGTTCACTTTTGAATGACCTGAAAAATTACGAATCTTTTAAGACCAATTGGAATTTTGTGCGACCAGCCGTTCGTTCACAGTGACCGCGCAAAGGTTTAGGAAAAACACTAAACTTTCGCGTCGAAAACGGCCGTTATGTGACCCAACCCCCAGACGCCCAGAATAAAACTACTTACCTTTTTTCATCTTCCCGGTAAACTACAGTCTAGAAATTTTAAGCGTGATTTGAGTTATGTGCCATAGTAAAGACATGAAATGTCAAAAATTACGAATGTCGATATAGTGACGAAACTGTGGATATTTACTTACTGTGGATATTATAGTTACTGTAGCTGTAGGACCATGTGGACGTGAGAAGCCATTATATTATGATAGGTACCTATTAACTTTAACGAATTGTGTCAATAAAATGTCAATTTATAAATAAGTAAATACTACCTATTTATAAATAATCTCCTTCAGATCACTGAAATATACATATAGGTAATGCATAAAATGTCTGCTTACAAGAAAAGAAGGAAACATCTCCCAGCTAAGCCTCCAGCTCGTAGAAGTGCTCTTCTGGGGAAATGTCGACGCGCAAATCGAACGATTCGTGAAGAGACGCGATTGGATTTGGCTTTTCTCGCCATGAGAATGGTTCCCCTTTCGAGTAGCGTTTTGTTAGCTTTGTAGGTATTTTTTCTCCGGGTTGGCAGTGAAACATTGGATGTGGTGAATCAGCTTCAACAGAAAAGAATGAGATAGTTGAGCGCCGCCTGCGGAATGGAATGGCGGGAAAGGTTTTTGTTGACCCTAACGTCGCTCTTTGTCAAGCGGTGAAAGTTGAATGTAATCCCCTACAATGACTTTTGCTGTCAATGGCAAAACATCTGCGGACTACTTCGTGTTATAGGAGAAAGCATTGTCACTAGTAGTAGTTGCTGTGTACTACTTCTCAACGACTTTTGTTCAGGACGTCTCTCAGTGAAGCAACATACAGCTGAGAGGAGAAAAAAACCCAAATACACATCCGTTTCATCTCGTCCATTTGGCATCATCAATTAGACGAATAACACAATGACGAAGGAAAATATCCTCTTAACTCTCCTAAGGTGCTTTTGACACGGGGTCAAGAAGTTTCACTTCATCAACACAGAGAGAGCTGACATCACTTTGGAAGACATCGATGAACAGTCCCTAATTCAAGATCCCGCAGAATTAGTCCCCCATGATAAACTCTAGAACAATTAAGTGAACACATCCAAAGACATTTTATGATCCACATAATTAATATGAAGTACCTAGGTAATTAATTATGTGCGCATGTTGGTAGCATTGTTGGCCTCTAGCGAGCCCTTCAGGCGAACTCTTCACTTGTGAATTGCATATGTGTTGTGAAAAGTGTGTGACATTAAAAATCTATATTGTTCAGTACAAACGGTGTTCTCTTTTCATACTGAGATGTCTTTAAGTGAGTACGAGGTGGATAACGGTGAGTTCTGCACATTTCATACCCTTTGAAATTAATACGAATTCGAAACCATTGGGTATTTCGGGGATGAAATACGGACAAGATGATATAACCCCTCAAGATGATATGAAGCGATGTCAGGATGTGGGATACTGCCTTGCTAAGTAGAAGGTTTCTTTTCTTATGACGATAGGATGGAATAGAATTGACGAAAGGATAGATTAGAACTGACGGACGTAGATTACGATACTATTTCTGTTCGGACGAACTGGCGTTTCGAGTCGGCGTTCTCATCGAGGAATGGCGTCGCAGATCGTTGTTGTTTTTGGACGAGTCCATTTCGGAGACGAGTTCATCTCTCAACTTCGTAGATTTATCTCCAAACTTCTTTGGTTGATTTGATTTGACGAAATTAGGTTCCTGTTGTTTCGTTTTCGCTTTGGTTAGCGCCAGTAAACTCAAAGTGCCGAAAAATGTGGCGTACTGGCAAGGGGCGAATGAAGGGGTTCGTCCGGTAAACTGTAAGTTGTGTTCAGATTTACCAGTCTGTTGCGTAGTTAGTGTATGGTGTAAGCTAACTTGGATTTGAAGCCCGACCCGAACGGGCTCTCCTATGCCAAGGTTACTCGACGATAAGAGAATGGGGGAAAAGGAGCCTTATCGGTGCGACTCGAACTAGAGCTCAAGGGGAGTAAAACATGGCCATGTCTTTCACACACCATTGTTCGAGGACATACGGTCGCATACCCGCCGTATGGGTACGGCAATCAAAGTGGATTAATGGGCAGTAACCGACGACCGACGACTTCGGGCAAAATAAAGCGTCAGGTTGGCAGCGCGTCAAGGTGATAATAAGATAGACAAAACTCAAGGTGAAGCAAGGCAGATCCCTACAAGGAATTCCTGTAAGGTGTTTTCGGGGCAACTTTAACCTGTTTCAAGGCAGGGAAACCTAAAGGGTGGTTTCCATGGGGCTTCACTGGGGTCATTAGAAACCGAGCGTAAATCCAGCTTGCAACTAGGCGGAGAAGGTGTTGTCTACGGATTGCTCATACAGGTCCATATTGACACCCCGAGGCATAGGTTCTCAGACACTCTCCAGTTATGGTAGAATTTTTGAAGTAATTTCAAAATTCAAAATTCAACGGATCGTGTTGATAGGAACCAGCAGGTTATACATAGTTGTACGTCGCAAAGAACCCGATGGGTCGCTAAAATAAATAAAGTGTGTAAAGTTGAAATGACATCTCAGTTATCCAGGAGTGTGTGCCTGAGATTATTAAGGGGTCTGGGAAAAGGTGAAACCAGGAACAAGATGAAATATTTATAACGGAGAATATGCGCATAATAAAAAGGTTTAAAGTTTAAAAAGTTAAAGGTTTAAGTTTGACAACCTAAGGAGTTGAACTGGATTAAATAGATTAGGCCTTACGATATGCTGAGTAATGGTCATGAGGGAATATGGTGAAACAAACCACTCATGGTGTAAAGTAGTTCTCTCTCTAAAAGTGAGACTTTGAGTTTAAAGGAGAATAATATACAAGTTATGGTTGAATACGTTATCAAAGTCACAAGGCGAGGTTTGAAAATTTTGAGATGTAGCTACAAAATCTTTAAACCAAAATGTTTTCTGATTTTTTTTGATCTCGAAAATATTATGGAGAATTCAGATTTAAAGAAAAAAAAATAATAATATGTGGTTATTGATGAAGAAAGGTGAATCTGACGAGTCCTATGTCGGTTCAAGGTGGTACCAAACCGATTAATTATTTATTAAAAAAAAAAAAAAAAAAAAAAAAAAAAAAAAAAAAAAAAAAAAATTAATTAAAAAAAAAAAAAAAAAGGTTTATTAAAAATTATTTTAATAGAATGTTGAATGTTATAGGAGCGATGGAAGTAAGTAGATGAGGAGATGGAGGACGCTCTTCTGAATGGAGAAAAAGGGGTTCCTCTCTCCAAAGAAGGGGAAAGTCAGGAAGAAGAGGCAGGACTGCGTCAAGAGGCGTTGCGTACGCCTCCCTTTCATCAGGTTGAAGCGGCTGACGAACGGGAATCACGTAACCACATCGACTGGGCTACCCAGATGCAGCAAATGCATTCGTCTTTTCTCGACGAAATAGCAAAACTGAAGGCACAGGTGGCTGATTTGTCACACAAGCAGACGACAAATACGGCGGATCTTGGGACAAATAAGGAGGTTCCCATTACGTCAAGAGAAGGCATGAGATCTCGTGTTGGTTCATCTAAGGGTATCTCCAACCCTACCCAGCAGAGCCGTGCCACTCGAAGACAACAAGGGCAGTGTCTCTCAAGGCGATGAGCAAGATTCCAACACAAGACCGGATGGATAGGCTGCGTGAAGAACGACGTGCCAGGCAGTCGCAGACTGTTCTCTGCAGCCAATACCGAATTCCCTAGGCTGGATCAGAAGCTGGAACGGGACGGTCAGTTGGACTTTGGGATGTTGATCCGAGCCATCATGGACACATTGGTGTCTCAAAACTGTGCCTTCCTAGCCATGGGCGAGGCTCCGACTGATGATACAGTTGTAAGTGACAGAGACCGTACTCAGGCGTTGATGAAGATAAAAATCTTCAATATGCAGCAGCTTAACATGTATTATCAAGGTGTTATAACAAACATGTCAAGTCCCAAGGAGATGCTGGACGCGCTTCGACGTTATTGCAAGCCTACAAGTCGGGTTTTTATGAACAACCTTATGGTGCAGTTCACGCATTCAGCGTTCGACCCTTGTCGGAATCCCCTCTGGATTTCCTCAACCTATTTGATAACATGTGATCAAGTTGCGCCAGCTGATTGCAGAAACCATGAACGAGGCACTGGTCGAGCAAACATTTGTTGGCGCCATCCAAAACACGAGGACCTATCAAAGGGAGGCCACAAGTGATAATGGATTCCCCCTCAAGATCACCATGCTGAACTACAGTAGAGAACGCATCAGTCAAGCTGCAATGGCTGTTCACGAGGGTAAGCAAGTGTCCTCTTTTAGGGCAATTATTGATACTGGGTCTCTGAACATATAGCGAATTGTAAGGAATATTTCGAATTTTTGAAAGAATATGATCAACCGAGGCGCCTTACGTGCACTAATAAGGAGGCAGAAGCTGATCTAGTTTGTAAATATTATGGTGATATTGCAATTGCAAATAATGGAGTGGTGTCTCGGTTGCGCAATGTGTTATACTCCCCGGATTTGGCTGTTAATCTTTTCTCTCTCAGGAAATCTACAGGCGCAGGTGTGACGGTGAAGTTTAATAAGGATTGTACTATATTTGCCGCCCCCGCCACGAGAAAGGTCATTGAGACTGCCGAGTTTAGTAATAATTTTTGGTGGATAGAATTTGATCAATCTTTAAAAAAAAAAAAAAAAAAAAAAAAAAAAAAAAAAAAAAAAAAAAAAAAAAAAAAAAAAAAAAAAAAAAAACGTCAGATAGTAGCTCATACCTGCCCCTGGAGATATGTATTTGTTCCAGCAAGTCTGGATCATCAGATGGGAAAACAAGGGATTCCTTTGGAGACGCCTCACCAAGGGATGGTTTGGCGGGAGGGAGGATAGACAGTAATCCCAGTCAGAGTCAAGGTGATATGCATAAACAACAAGAAAAATCCCATAAAAATCCTTCAAAATTCTTCTCTCAAAATTTCATTTCTCGAAATCCCACCAAGGTGCTAGCTGCAAGTGATGCCGGATTGGGAGGGAGTCAAGGGAACCCTGGAGTTAGTGGAAATGAGGGAGGGAGGGTCAAAGCTGGACCGTCTGCTGCTTCTGAAAAGCCTGATCAGCTTTATCAGGAGCTGGCGGAAGTTGATTTGAAGGGCTTGGGAAGTAAATTCAAGGAAAGTTTACGGGACAACTTGGATCTCCTTTGGCACGTCAGGTTGAATCAAGCGTCAAAGAGATGTTTGGAAATGGCAGCCAAATGTATTCTTGAATTGAAAAAAACTTGAAGGTCACAAACAGGATAGTAGATTGTGAGGAGTGTGCTCAGGCGAAAACGGTGAGAAAGCCACACACAGAAGTGAGAAGGAGAGCCGAGAAGCCGTTTGCTGTGTTTCACAGTGATTTAATGGGTCCAATAAGTCCGGCTAACTTCAGAGGTCAAGAGAGGTACATTGTCACTTTCATGTGTGACTGTACTAGGTATGCTTTTGCATACCCTCTGAAAGACAAAACTCAAGTTCATGTGGCCCTGAGGTCGTGCTTAGAGGAAATAACTCGCATGACGAATGAACGCGGTACTGTTCATACTATTAAGTCAGACTCAGGCCTTGAGTACCAAACGTTATATATGCAAGAGCTACTGCAAAAGGAGAGCATCAAGTTGCTAGGATGTACCCCCCCACACACCACAGCTGAACGGGTCTGCTGAAAGGCTGAACTATGAGCTGATTCAGAAGATAAAGGTAAATCTTCTATCAGCAAAAATGCCGTACTCGTTCTGGGCTCATGCACTGCGGTACGTTCTTCACGTGAGAAATAGGATACCTAACGCAGCAAATGACTTTGTGAGTCCTTACGAAGCTTTCTATGGAAAGGAGCCATCCATGAAATATATAAGGCGGTTCGGATGTCTGGCCATGATCGTTGATCATAAGAAAAAGCCCAAGTTTGCTCCAAATGCACGTCGCGCCTATATACTTGAGTGTGAGGATACAGGGTATGTCCTGATGGATGAACAACATAAAGCTCTAGTAAGGTCATGTGATGTAAGGTGCCTTGAAAATCAAGTCTATGGGGACAAGATTAAGGATCATCCAAGACCTCTGAGCTTTGGAAGTCGGTGAATGTGAAAGCAGTGAGCTCAATAGTACAGAAGTGGAGTCTAAGGGCCCGGGGCTCCATAGTGCAATGTTCACTGAACCCTGCTCATACAAAGAAGCTATGAACAGCAAAGAGAAAGACCTGTGGGAAGAAGCTATTCTGGACGAGCTGAGTTTGTAAAGTGAGAACGGAACTTAGGATTATGTTCCTAAGGATGAGCTCTCTGCCAGAACGAAAATTATTAAAACAAGGTGGGTCCACAAGCGTAAAACAATGCCAGGCGGTGAAATTAAAAAAAAAAGAAAAAAAAAAGAAAGAAAAAAAAAGCAGATTAGTCGCTCAGGGATTTGCCGACACGAATCATTATGAAATAAATGAGATTTACACATCATTTGCAAGGACTGTGGATGCCAGGCTTATTCTCTCAGTGGCCAACGAATTCCGTTTGGAGCTTGTACAGCTAGACGTGAAAACAGCGTTCTTACATGGTGAGCTGGAAAAGCCGGTGTACATGAAGATACCTGAAGGTGTGGAAGAGCTGACCTCAGTACCCAAAAGGGACGGGAAGCACCCATGTGTGCAAACTGATAAGGTCGCTCTATGGTCTAAAAGTCTCCCGGAATCTGTGGTACAAAAAGTTTAGTTCAGTGCCTGAAGAATTAAACTTCAAGAAATAGAAAATATCAAAAGTGCATTTTCTATTGGCAGGAGGGTGAAATGCTTATATATGTTGACGATTGCATTGCCGCGTCCAACTGCCCTGGGAAACTGCAGGAGATTATAAGGTGTATCGGTGAAAAGTTGGACATAAATAATCTTGGTGCTCCGTCAAAGTTTCTGGGAATGGAGATTACGAGAGATTGGAAGCGTCAGACGATTTTTATGAATCAGGAGACATTTGTCAGAGAGTTGTTAGACAATTACTTGATCGATAAGCATGCGACAAGTAATCTTCCAATGTTGCCCAAGACGAATACATTAACTGCTCAGCTTAACGAGCATAATGAGGTGTCCCCACCCGTGCCATACCGTGAAGTGATCGGATCATTATTATACCTACAAAACTGTACAAGACCAGATATAGCGTTTGCTGTAAATGTCCTAAGCAGGAAGCAGGTTGGTTATACCGCATATGACTGAGAATGTGTGCAAAAAGTGTTGCAGTACCTTAATGGTACACAAACATTGGGTCTACTGTTCTCAGGAGAAGGTGAAGGGATTAAGTGCTTTGCTGATGCGTCGCTTGGTACAAATGACGTGAACGGGAAGTCAACCACGGGCTATATGATCAAGGTGTTTGGTGACGCAATTGCTTACAAAAGTGCCAAGCAATCTCACGTTTCATTGTCAAGTGCAGAATCAGAATCCCTGAATCAAAGAGTTCAGCTGTCAAAGAGCTTATAAGTGTACGCTACACTCTTGGATTTTTGACAAAGGTGGATATGATACCTGTTTTGTTTTGTGATTGCAAACCGGCCATTGCACTTGCAAAGACCGATGAATCTAGAGTTCTCAAACATGTGGTAAAACTGTCTTATTTTTGTTGTAATGTATGTTATATAAGTACTGTGAAAAACTAACAGGTGTCATTTCTCTTGAATTTTAGAAATTTGGCAGTAAAGGTGAACAGATGGAACGAAAAGGAGGTGACATATCCAGTTCTCAAGGGAGCGCAGCCTAGAGAAATATTATCCACTACAGCGCAGAACTGTGTTTCAAAGAAGATGTCATGGAGAATACAGCATAACGCAGAAAATCGGTACTTACAGCTGTCAACAAGCAGGTGACCCACTCGGATCTAACTGTAAGTGATAACATTAAGTGTATTAGTAAGACTTGGGGTCAAGGGTACTAAGATGTTAAGTACCATAAAAGGTGAATATTTCCCCAGCTGGTCAAGGGTACAGTAAGCACGCAGCCTTGTTGCTAACATGGTGTAAGTAACGCCTCGTGAGTTTTAATGGTGTGACTCTTTACCAAAGGGGTAAATTGAATCAACTTAGTCAAATGGGTGAGACGGAGAGTTGATGCGAGGAGGAGGGAGTGACGAAGGAAAATATCCTCTTAACTCTCCTAAGGTGCTTTTGACACGGGGTCAAGAAGTTTCACTTCATCAACACAGAGAGAGCTGACATCACTTTGGAAGACATCGATGAACAGTCCCTAATTCAAGATCCCGCAGAATTAGTCCCCCATGATAAACTCTAGAACAATTAAGTGAACACATCCAAAGACATTTTATGATCCACATAATTAATATGAAGTACCTAGGTAATTAATTATGTGCGCATGTTGGTAGCATTGTTGGCCTCTAGCGAGCCCTTCAGGCGAACTCTTCACTTGTGAATTGCATATGTGTTGTGAAAAGTGTGTGACATTAAAAATCTATATTGTTCAGTACAAACGGTGTTCTCTTTTCATACTGAGATGTCTTTAAGTGAGTACGAGGTGGATAACGGTGAGTTCTGCACATTTCATACCCTTTGAAATTAATACACAATGTTACTCGAACGCCATGTCTAAAGGATCAACTTAAAATTATATATTACGGGCTAGCCTGTTCTATTATAAAATATGGAATCATTCTCGGGGGGGGGGGGGGGGGAGCCTCTAAGTCAACTGTTCAAATAATGCAGAATAGACTATTAAAGATAATATTGCATAAAAACATGAGATATTCCACTGTGTTATTGTATTTATAAGCATTTTTCTGTAAAAAATATTGTCCCAATTTTTCATTTCCAATCTTGCGTCCATGTATTTACTACTGGCATCCATTCTGATCATTTATCAGCATCTTCTATTACGCGCAATTTTAATAAATCTCGAATAATCCTTCCAAAAGTAAATTCGGAATTCTATAAGAGAAGTGCTTATATAACTGCTATTAGGTTATTTTTTCAAAAATATATAAACATTTTTCATGTTCAAATCTACTTTCAAAGGAATACTGATGTCGTCGTTATGAATTGTGCTGTCATGACAATCTTCTCATACCTTTCTGTGTTGTCTTTTTCTCCTAATAATTAGTTAAAGAATCTACGAAGTCTACTATAAATGATTTATAGTAGACTTTGTAGATTCTTTAATTGGACTTTTTTGAATATTTTGTTTATTCAAATTTGTTTCATAGAAACTCCTCCTAGGAGCACAAGTTCCTAGGGACTTATTCCTTGGCGGGCAATAAATTGAAAAACGATTATTCACTATTTTATTTTTATTTTCTAGAAATTGATATTAGGGTACGTTTTGTATAGTATAATATATAGTAGTATTTTGTATAGTATAATAATGTATAGTATAATAACACGATATATTATATCGTGATGTTGAGGGATGTCGAGGGTTGGTCAAATGAAAATTGATTTATGTACCAACGTTTCGAAGAATATATTTCTTCATCTTCAGGGCAGTTTGGACAGTATTGATATTTTAGATCAGGGGTGCTCAAACGGTCGATCGCGATCGACTGGTCGATCGCGAGTGCTTTTTGGGTAGATCTCGAGAAGAAAAATCTGAAGATAAATATCCGAATATAAGGCAAATCGCCCTTCAACTGACGGCATTTTTTGAGTCAACTTACTTGTGCGAGTCTGCATTTTCTGAAGTGAAGATAATTAAGTCAAAATATCGCAATCGACTAACTGACGATCATATGTCATCATGCTTGCGATTAGCGCTCAGTGGTTACGTACCATCTTATGAAAAGTATGCTGAGGACATGCAGTGCCACGCTTCAACATCCAAAGCCACTCCTTAGTTAAGTTTAACACCATAATATGGTTTAGCTTAACATATTATGTAACTCTTTTGTTTTGTAACAACCAATAAACTCGCAATTTTGAATAAGTAACTGAGTTTTTTCATTGATCTTGTAGAGAAGAACCTAACTAAACCTAACCCAAACCTTGACTAAAATAATGTACCTATATTGTGCAGAAAGCTAATATCTATATATGCTACGGTACGCCCTACCTAGGTAGATAGGGTGTATCGTGTATGTACGACAACCCTGCATCACACACACTTGCAGTCTCTCAGAGTTGATCGTAAGTAGTCTAAAAATATTGAGGTAGATCGCTAGCAGTTCAAGTTTGAGCACCCCTGTTTTAAATTGATCCGTGGTTGCTACCTCTGCCATAATGAGTGTGTGTGATTTAGTTTGACCGTCAGTAAGAATGATGTTGAGCGATGTCGAGGGTCGGTCAATACAGTATATATCCTGTGGTTGGTAGGTACCTAATGTTGTATAATAAGGAAAAAAAAAACAAACAAAAAATTTGCCAATAAATTCTTCTGAATTGAATTGAATTGAGGATGTTCCGTGATAAAATTGAGATACCCAGTGTGATTATTTCGAAGAAACAGATACGAGTACTTAGTTATTTATTATTGTGAAGTTAGATTCCCGAAAACTCGTATATTTAAATTGGTCAGTTTGATACGCACGGTTGGTCGAATGCATCTATCGTTCTCGTTCACGGTTCGACAAATATTATTTCAATAGGATAAAGTTGAATTGTGAAAGGAAAACTATGTAGAACGGATTCAATTCAGTATGGTTGAAAAAGTTCGATAGAAGATTTGGATAGAAAGAATGGCAAGTTTGGATGCGGAGGGAAATATACAAAAATAGAATGAAATATGAAAGAAAAAAAAATGGGTGAGAGGGTGAAACGTTGAGTGCATTGGTAGGGATCAATCATGGGCGTTGGGCGAGCTGGGGATTCAAGCCCTTTGATATTTAAAGGGGCGTAAAAAGCGATCGAGAAGCTTTGTGTAACGCAGACGGCCGAACCTTCGGGAAAACCCCTGGATTAGAACACAATGAAAGTAAATTACTCAATGCCAGAAAGAGAGGGGAAGAGAATGGATATAGAGTGAGTGCGAGAGAGAGGGCCGTCGAGTCCCTTCTGGCCCTTTCTATCGCCGAAAAACCGCTTCAGGGTATCACCTTTAAAACCTCCACAATACCGCTCCTGGTGGAGGAAATACGAGTCAATCCTAACGCGATAAATTCAATAACGAAAATGGGCCTTGCGAAGAGGGTTTCGGGTTCATCATCTGGGTTCGGACCCCAAGGGAGCCCTCTTGCAGCTGTATGAGGGGAAACGGGTCAAGTCCGTCTAATAAACCGCCCATCGCCAGCCTGTTGGATTCATTCGGACTCCGTTCCATATTCTCCAAATATTTTTTGGCTTTCCTTGTATATTCATTAAACGCTGAAATCGATGACTGCTATGGCAAATTTTAAGCTAAGAGCCAATTTAGTCGATCACATTATTGAGCGGAGGGATTTTTCAGTAACTGTATGGGAACTAGTGACGTTCCCATATTACCGATATTAGTAATATCGATACATTTGTTTCGATACTTCCGATATTTGTATCGATATCAAGAATTCGATAATATCGGGATATCGAATGAAGCTTTACAGTATCGAATCGAAATATCGAATCCAGACAACATCGGAAGGAGGTTACTTACCTACGTCCAACATAGCACACCTAAAGAGAAGGGGAAAGTAGAAGAAGAAAGAAGAGGTTACATTACATTATACAGGCTACCACCATTGTGGTGTGCGTTTGCCATTAAATTTTGTTTATGTTTATGTATGTTCGTCTTTCACCGGAACATTTGGACAGATTGTTGTTTTTGGCGAACTTTACTTCTGAAGAGTGGGGTTTGTAATTTTTTTTAAACATTTTCCACAATATGTTTTCCACTCTTTGTACTTTTTGATATAGATAACAATAAAAACTTCAAAATCTACCCAAGAGTTTATTATTTCCACTCCTATAGTATGTACCGAAACTGATCATAATGCTGAGGTAGGCCTAAACACGATTTATTTTTTGAATGGAATTACAGAATTTGAGGATAATAATATTATCCTCAAATTCTGTAATTCCATTACTTATATTATGAGTATTGCAAAAAAAAACTCTGCAAATTCTTGACACAACGGTCTATTATCTTTTTTGTACAGATCACCCTTCTGTCTAGATTACTGAATGATAGATTAATTATTATTACGAATTACCATTAATTATTAAGAAGGTTTTCGAGAGAACGAATACTATCTTGGTCAGGATCAGCGGTTGGTTCTCTTTTAGTTCACTAACTCTTAATGTCAAGAAATCCAAGTATATGAAGTTCGGGTTTTCAGGGAAGAATGAGGAAAGGGGCAAGTCGATCATCATCCACTCATGGCAGAGTTGGGATTATTTGAATAAAAATTTAGTTGAACTAAAGATGAAACTAAAAACTAATTAGTTTTTAGTTCCGAAATTGAAAATAAAAACTAATTTAGTAACTTCGAAACTAACTTTTGGAACAAAATTAGTTTTAGTTTCAACTGTTGAAACTAAAAGTAATTTAGTTCCAAAAGTTAGTTTCGACGTTGCGAATAAAAACGAAAGTAGTTCTGACTTCACTATCGTATTCAGCGTGTAAAAACCTTTAAAATGAGGTGTCAGAATTTGAATTTTTGTCAGAATTTAATTTTTTGGAAGACCCCCCTCCCCCCCCCCAGCTTTTGGACATTTCAACTCTAAACACGACGGTCAAGTCAGAATTGCGATATCTCTTTCCGTTATCAGATTAGACTAGACTTAACATGAAGAACGTACCTATTCTTCATCTTCAAAGTACCTACTCAAGTTTGAGAACGAAATAAGGTATAATATACCTTATTTCGTTATTTAAGGTATAATATACCTTATATATCTTATTTCGATATTATCGCAATTCTGACTTCACTATTGTACCTATTCAACGTGTAAAAACCTTTAAAATGAGGTGTCACTTGTCAGAATTTCCTTTTTTGGATCCCCCCCCCCCCCTCAGCTTTTGGACATTTCAACTCTAAACACGACGGTCAAGTCAGAATTGCAATTGGAATAATTTTTGGCAGTGGAACTAATTTTTGCCCAACTCTGGCGTGTGGGGAAATCGAAAGGGTCGATAATTACAAATACTTGGGTATAGTGATAGACAGCAAATTGTCTTGGAAAACCCATTTAAGCTATGAGCGATCAAAATTGGTAAAATTCGCCCCTATCTTCTATAGTGTACGTAATTTGATGTGTCCCTTAAATTTGAGGCTTGTCTATTATGATTTCGTCCAGTCTGTTCTCCTACATGGAATTACAGTGTGGGGTGGAGCGTATGCCAGTGTGATTGATGGCTTATAATATAATGATTGTTTTATGTTCAATTATGTTCTTCATGTTATTAACATATTATGTTCTTCAGAAAACAATCATTAAGTTGATGTTAGGGCGGGCACGTAATTTGGGGAAATAAGGGACATTGGGCATTTAGTAATAACTAGTGCGCGACTTACCGTGCGTGCGGGCCTTTTTCCCTACAACTACCACCCTATTCGCTTATCGTATGAGGGACTTGAGGCATTTGCCTTGACCAGGGCGACTTGAAGTGTCAACGTATGTGATACTACCGGGCGTGCTAAGCCTCTCTCCGCGGCCTTTTCCCACCGCGAGCACCCTATCTCTGCCTGTGTATACTAGCGGGTGTGTTCGTACGTGGCCTCCCTCCGGGGCATGTTGATGTCGGCCGCTGCCTTACACGTGATGCTTTTTGAATGGTCGCTGCGATCGTCCGACGCCGGTGCCGCTGAGCGAGACGACCCCTTGTTGAGGTGTTTTCGCCCCGCGAGTGTGATATGGGCCCGCTGCAGTCACCAGCCTTGTCGACAGTCGATTGTAGAGAGTGGCAGAGCCGTACGCCGCGCCGTCCGCTTCAATCGGGCCAGTATCCTTCGTCAGTTCTCGTCGGGACAGGCGCGAAGTGATCCCATTCAGCCGTGAGGGTGAAACGATGAACTAATCAAGAGCCAGCCGTAGAATGAATAGCAAGCCCTACTCACCAGTATATATACACTTTAGGTTCTCCTATGCGGAGCCAATCAAATGGCTTCATCGACGAGCTCGGTGTCCATTGGCTCGCTGAAGGACTAATCTATCGAGATGGCTCAACCAATAGGAAACGAGGACCAAGGTATAAATACCGGCCTGCCTCGCCTTCAAAATCATTCAACACTCTACTCTTCAACGATCAACATCTCTGGACGAGGCCCTGCGAAGCTAGAAGACCTTCGGATGGTTAAGGTAGGCAAGTCTAGGTTAGGTCTAGGTTAGGTCTAGGTTAGGTCTAGGTTAGGTCTAGGTTAGGTCTAGGTTAGGGCTAGGTTAGGGAGCCCCATGGGAGCCCCATGGGTGGCCGAGGGGAGCCCCTGGGAGCCCCTGGGAGCCCCTGGGAGCCCCTGGGAGCCCCTGGGAGCCCCTGGGAGCCCCTGGGAGCCCCTGGGAGCCCCTGGGAGCCCCTGGGAGCCCCTGGGAGCCCCTGGGAGCCCCTGGGAGCCCCTGGGAGCCCCTGGGAGCCCCTGGGAGCCCCTGGGAGCCCCTGGGAGCCCCTGGGAGCCCCTGGGAGCCCCCGGGAGCCCCCGGGAGCCCCCGGGAGCCCCCGGGAGCCCCCGGGAGCCCCCAGGAGCCCCCAGGAGCCCCCAGGAGCCCCCAGGAGCCCCCAGGAGCCCCCAGGAGCCCCCAGGAGCCCCCAGGAGCCCCCAGGAGCCCCCAGGAGCCCCCAGGAGCCCCCAGGAGCCCCCAGGAGCCCCCAGGAGCCCCCAGGAGCCCCCAGGAGCCCCCAGGAGCCCCCAGGAGCCCCCAGGAGCCCCCAGGAGCCCCCAGGAGCCCCCAGGAGCCCCCAGGAGCCCCCAGGAGCCCCCAGGAGCCCCCAGGAGCCCCCAGGAGCCCCCAGGAGCCCCCAGGAGCCCCCAGGAGCCCCCAGGAGCCCCCAGGAGCCCCCAGGAGCCCCCAGGAGCCCCCAGGAGCCCCCAGGAGCCCTTGGGTGGCCGAGGGCAGCCCCTGGGACCCCCTGGGAGCCATGGACCCCCTGAATGATGGATTAATTATTATTATGAATTAATGTATCAATAATTGATTATCAATATTATATTATATTATCAATTGATTATATTATTACATAATTTGTACTTGTGTAATATATCTGTATTATGTAAAATGTGTAAATAAACGATTATATTACTAAAAAAAAAAAAAAAAAAAAAAAAAAAAAAAAGTAGTGTAAATTATTAATAACCATCAATAAATCGACAGCCACAGTGCAAAAGCCAGTATGTACGAAAAATGAAAAATGTTAAGGACACGATAAAAACTGTTTTCTAACAGTAACTGTAACCATGTAACAGGGTACTTCAAACATCCATTGAGGAGAAATGAAGCGCTGGAGCTTAATTCTGTTCCTATTAGCATGTGCACAAGGCCCAAATTTATCAGTGAAGCTCAAAACCTTATTTTTGGAAAAAATTGTACTTACAGGCTTTTGCACTGTGGCTGTCGAAATATTAATAAATATGTGCTGTTTGAATCAGCTGGGCCAGTTTGAGAATGGACCAGACTGGCTGCCTCTCGATTCACTCGCATTGTGAACGAACGGCTGGTTGTGCAAAGCTGCGGATGGTCTTAAAACATTTCAAAACCTACTGAAAATTATTATAATTTATTGTTAGGTATTAATAATTCGTATTTATTAATAATAATAATAATTATTAATTATGATTAATTAATACGATATAATTCTGGGGTTTTTAATACTACGTCGGTAATAATTTTTCTATAAAAGAAGTACCTACCAACAAACATTCGAAATTACCTTCATTTCCGTAGCACGAAACGCACCTCAGAACAACAAACTCGACATCACTTAAGCCATATGATGTTCCAAAGAGCTTGTTAGTATGAAAATGGACCTGTATTTCAACAGTTTGATCCACGGTCGTGTTGTGAGGCACAATCTTTGAGCCGTCATTGTGAACGAACGGCTGGTCGTACAAAGCTGCGGATGGTCTTAAAAAATTCTACGGAACAAACTCTATCTAAATATGTAATAAAAAACATACCGTTCTATATGAATTTTTCGAGTTTTGGAATTTTCAAAATTTCAAAATTCGTTTTGAACCCCTTCCCCTTGACCTAGGGTTATGAAAAGTTTCGTGGATCATTGTGGGGCTGGTCCAAACCCAGAAACCAAATTTCGTAATTTTAACTCAACGCTAACTGGGCAAAGTGCCTCGGACGGCGGACGGCGTACGGCGGACGGACGGATTTTTGGTTTATTGGTTTATTATCTTCGATAATGAACCATTGGAATCGCCCAAAGAAAAAATTTTTTTAACCCCCCCTCAAAATTTGTTGGTTTACGTTTCAAGATACGTAGATTCAGAAAATCGAATAAAAAAAAATCCGTCCGTCCGCCGTACGCCGTACGCCGTACGCCGTCCGCCGTCCGCCGTCCGCCGTCCGCGCCACTTTGCCCAGTTAGCGTTGAGTTAAAATTACGAAATTTTTTTTATGGGTTTCGACCAACCCCACAATGGTCCTCGAAACTTTTCATAACCCTAGGTCAAGGGGAAGGGGTTCAAAACGAATTTTGAAATTTTGAAAATTTCATATCTCGGAAAATTCATATAGAACGGTATGTTTTTTATTTCATATTTAGATAGAGTTTGTTCCGTAGAATTTTTTAAGACCATCCGCAGCTCTGTACGACCAGCCGTTCGTTCACAATGACGGTTCAAAGATTGTGCCTCACTACAGGATCGTGAATCAAACTGTTGAAATACAGGTCCATTTTCATACTAACAAGCTCTTTGGAACATCATATGGCTTAAGTGATGCCGAGTTTGTTGTTCTGAGGTGCGTTTCGTGCTACGGAAATGAAGGTAATTTTAATGTTTGTTGGTAGGTACTTCTTTTATAGAAAAATTATTACCGACGTAGTATTAAAAACCCCAGAATTATATCGTATTAATTAATCATAATTAATAATAATTATTATTAATAATAAATACAAATTATTAATACCTAACAATAAATTATAATAATTTTCACTAGATACTTGATAAAAGTTTTAATAATTAGTGATAATTGCTAATAATAATTAATCTAACATTTAGGATCTAGACATTTAGACCTAGTGATCTAGACAGAAGGGTGATCTGTACAAAGAATATAATGAACCGATGTGTCAAGAATTTGCAGAGTTTTATCTTCGATAATGAACCATTGGAATCGCCCAAAGAAAAAAAAAAATTTAACCCCCCCTCAAAATTTGTTGGTTTACGTTTCAAGATACGTAGATTCAGAAAATCGAATAAAAAAAAATCCGTCCGTCCGCCGTACGCCGTCCGCCGTACGCCGTCCGCCGTACGCCGTCCGCCGTCCGCGCCACTTTGCCCAGTTAGCGATGAGTTAAAATTACGAAATTTTTTTTATGGGTTTCGACCAACCCCACAATGGTCCTCGAAACTTTTCAGAACCCTAGGTCAAGGGGAAGGGGTTCAAAACAAATTTTGAAAATTTGAAAATCTCATATCTCGAAAAATTCATATAGAACGGTATGTTTTTTATTTCATATTTAGATAGAGTTTGTTCCGTGGAATTTTTTAAGACCATCCGCAGCTTTGTAGGACCAGCCGTTCGTTCACAATGACGGCTCAAAGATTGTGCCTCACAACACGATCGTGACTCAAACTGTTGAAATACAGGTCCATTTTCATACTAACAAGCTCTTTGGAACATCATATGGCTTAAGTGATGTCGAGTTTGTTGTTCTGAGGTGCGTTTCGTGCTACGGAAATGAAGGTAATTTCGAATGTTTGTTGGTAGGTACTTCTTTTATAGAGAAATTATTACCGACGTAGTATTAAAAACCCCAGAATTATATCGTATTAATTGATCATAATTAATAATAATAATCATTAACAATAAATACGAATTATTAATACCTAACAATAAATTATAATAATTTTCACTAGGTACTTGATAAAATTGTTAATAATTAGTGATAATTGATAATAATAATTAATCTAACATTTAGGATCTAGACATTTAGACCTAGTGATCTAGACAGAAGGGTGATCTGTACAAAGAAGATAATGAACCGTTGTGTCAAGAATTTGCAGAGTTTTTTTTATTCGATTTTCTGAATCTACGTATCTTGAAACGTAAACCAACAAATTTTGAGGGGGGGTTAAAATTTTTTTTCTTTGGGCGATTCCAATGGTTCATTATCGAAGATAATAAACCAAAAAGTAAGAATTATCGATATCAAATGATACTTTCAATATCGATATTTCCTTTCGATAATATCGGAGTATTGATTTGATACCAAATATCGGATCGAAAGGAGTATCGGAACGTCACTAATGGGAACATGTCTAAGGTATAGACACACGCTCTAAGACATTATTTGAATGGATGCCCGGAAGAAGGGCCTATGTCACGATTTCTAAATCTTACAGGAGCGCTAAAAAAGTGGGATAGTGCTAATGACCACTAATAAAAGTCACCTGGAGTGACATAAGCCCTTCTTACATAGGAGAAATTAGCAGAAAAATATCTACTCGTATAACAAGAAGGCAATGTGTTATTGCTCTGAATATTAGATTGAGTAATAACATTTAATTTTTCTCTGAATATTAACATTGACTTATTACATTTTAGTTTTCTCGGAATATTTACATTGAAGGCAGTGACTTTTAAAATAGCACATGTATTGGGTCTGTCATTAACTGTGTCATGTGATGAAGGTCCTTCTTCTTTTCCTTGCTTATGGGCAACAGGCTTGTGTAAAGAAGAGCTGGACGGTGAGGTTCTGGAATGCTGACAGCTGGGTCAAAAATCTTGAACGTTTTCCAGAGTCTTAATACGTTATTAATACGAATAATACCGACTACCAAACAATACTGTTGCACTCTGATAACGAACTGATAACATAGGCCCCTCTTCCACTTCAATGTCTTTCACTTCTCAATGTAAATGCGATTTTCCTGACCTCTTTCGGTCTAGTTTACAACTGAAAATCATGGGAACTCTTAGTACACATGACATTGGCCTTTATTCAACGAAAAACTGGGTTTCGAAAAAATCGTGACATAGGCATTTCACTTAATACCAATGCAGTATGCCCTTCACACCATACCCAATAACCGACCAGTATCCTGCAATTTCTATTACTTAAGGGTACCTACACGTCGATTCGACGTACATTCACGAAAATTTCTCATTACATAGTAGCAATTCAAGGGGTATAAACAGAGAGCAGAGGTTATCAATGAAGAGTACTATAGTTTTCAACGTATTGTGGTAAACCCACACAAGCAACAGGTGTTTTGATTAGTTACGTGTGTGTGATTATTCAAAAAAGTGGTTGTTGTGTTTTGGAATTCAAGTCGGAAAATATATCGGTCTGTTGTTGATTGTTATTGTTGAGTGTTCTTACAGTATTAACCTTCCGGCGGGCGCTCCGTCCAAAATCACACGATCGGGCGCTACCAGAACTGAGGTCGGCCGAACTTTTTTACGCAGCTACTTGCATATTAACATTATTATGAATAGAAAAAAGGGTCTAAGAGACAGACACTTCTATTTCACGTCTATTACAAATTTATTGACGTGTGAAAATAGGTAACATGAAAAGCCACAGGTAGTTTAGTTGATAATGAAATTAAACAATTAAATTTGATAATTTAATTGATAATTTGATCATTTCAGTTCACAACTCGTTCCGAATGATTTTTACAGACGAAGCTGTTACAAGCCACACATTTCACTGTAGTTGAACTTCTTGACACGGTAGTTGATAATAAATAGGTCCAGGAAGTCACTGTACAAACACTTTGACATCATTTAGAAGGTTTATGATCACTGCTCTGGATTTCAAATGAGCTCCCATCAATCTGATGCAATATTGCATAAGGAAATTCGCCTTCTTTCTACTTTTCCTGGGTTGTTGAAGTGGTATACAATTTGCCCATTGATACCAGTTACCTATATAAAGAAATCGAAAGAAATAAGCCAAGGGCCATCTACGAGTACTTGTGATTCTTACATAAACATTTTCATTCAAAGATAAAATATTATTTTATCTTTGAAGGAAAACGTTTGTTTTTCAATTATTCCAAAAGTCACATTTAGGAATTGCAGTTCAAAATTAATAAAACCATACTGCAAAAATGACTATTTCTGTTTTGGTACTGAAAATCCATTGTGACTTGGAAGCTCCCAAAAGCGATCTC